>JBBPBX010011626.1:0-32728 GCA_038048925.1 Garcialebias charrua | reverse complement strand
AATCACACTTCTTTACAATTTAAACATTTTAAATGGTAAATGGACTGTACATATTTAGCACCTTTCTATCTAATCAAAATACTCTTAGGCAGAGCTATTCAACAAAACCTCAGGGGCCACAGTTTCTGAAAGCCAACTGCTCAGGGGCCAGACATCCAGCGATTAAAGTCATTATGTAAAACCAAGTTTTACAATAATCTATTACCTTTTAAATTTGTTTATTTTATTGCATTGAATCATAAATGCAATAAACAGAACCCAAACCCAGAAGCCCCCAATTTACCTTAATTTTTTTTAAATGAAGTGGGCTGGGCACTCTTTGTGGACTTTACATCTGCCTTCAACACCATGATCCCTCAAACCCTGGTGGACAAACTATTCACACTTGGACTAAGCCCCTCCATTTGTAACTGGGTCCTAGACTTCTTAACAAACAGACCACAGTCAGTGAGGATCCACAACTTCTCCTCCTCCATAACCCTCAGCACTGGCTCTCCTCAAGGATGTGTGTTGAGCCCTCTCCTGTTCACTCTGCTCACATATGATTGTGCAGCCACCCATCCAGGCTGTCATATTGTAAAGTTTGCAGATGATACAGCGGTGGTGGGATGCATCACAAACAATGATGAGTCCAGCTACAGGCAGGAGGTGGAACACCTGGAGAGCTGGTGCAAAGAGAATAACCTTCACATCAATGTGAAGAAGACAAAGGAGATGATTGTGGACTTCAGAAGGAACAAACACACCCACACCCCACTGAACATAAGAGGATCTGCAGTGGAAGTGGTCTCCAGCTACAAGTACTTGGGTGTACACATGAATGATAACCTCAGCTGGAGCAACAACACCACCAGCCTGATCAAGAAAGGTCATCAGAGACTCTACTTCCTCAGACGGCTGAGACGAGCTGGTCTGAGAAGCTCAGTCCTCACCTCCTTCTACAGGTGTGCAGTGGAGAGCATCCTGTGCTCCAGCATCAACGTGTGGCATGGAGGCTGCACAGCTGCAGAAAGAAAAGCTTTGCAGAGAGTGGTGAAGGCTGCACAGAAGTCTGTTGGAGTCAGTCTCCCCACCATCACAGACATCTACACCTCCAGATGCAGGAAGAGAGCCACCTGCATCATGAAGGACCCCACTCACCCAGCACACACACTTTTTGCCCCACTCCCCTCAGGAAGGAGGTTGAGGAGCATTAAGTGTAGAACCACTAGACTGAGGAACAGCTTCTACCCTGAGGCTGTTAGACTCATGAATATCTAACCAGAATAATCACTGTGGAAAAAATATCACATCATGTTGCTGCTGATCTGTTTCATGTTGCTGCTGATCTGTTTCATGTTGCTGCTGATCTGTTTGATGTTGCTGCTGATCTGTTTGATGTTGCTGCTGATCTGTTTCATGTTGCTGCTGATCTGTTTGATGTTGCTGCTGATCTGTTTGATGTTGCTGCTGATCTGTTTCATGTTGCTGCTGACAAAAAATCTGTTTCATGCTGCTGTGTTCATTCGTGCTCATCTGCTCATACAGACTCATGTTCGTGCTGCTGTTTGGAGTAATGTTTTCTATGATATTAGTGTTTAGTGTATTTTTAGTTGATGTTTTTCTTAGTTCATATCTTAGATGTTATTACTGTTTTTCTTTTACTTTTTATTGTTGGATGTAACTGGGACCCTGTGTGCATAATCTCGTTTCATCACAAGTACCACATGTGGTGCGAATGACAATAAAGATTCTCTGACTCTGAATTGAAGTCACTGACCTGCGGGCCACCAGTTGAATAGCCCTGCTCTAAGGTTTTTACAACACAATCTGTGCCCTCATTTATTCATCCACACTCTTTCATATAGCATCATTTACTACATCTCTACAAAGCTAATCTGAAACAAAAATAAGTTGATGGAGACTAATCAGAGCTTTATCACATTCATACACTGATGGGACACACATCGGAGACAATGAGGGTTCAGTGTCTTGCCCAGGGACACTTCAGCATGTGACTGCTGGTGGAATCGAACCGCCAACTCTCCCACTAGAGGAATACCACTCTAACCACTTAGCCACAGCTGCCTCAAAGTTTTGTCAGTTTGAGCTGCCTTTAAGTTTGGTCAAAATGAGAATTTGCTGTGTCCGGTTGTCTCCTTGATATTATTGTAAAATAAAATGCAATGTTCATTCAACCTTTATTTATACAGGTTAATCCCACTGAGCCTCGGGGACTCATTTATAAGTGAGACCTGATTTCAACAAAGAGTGATGACAACAGTGGACAACAAAGACAAGAATAGCCAATCATAAAGGATGCATACAAATTGAGAATAACAAGTGAAAATTAAATGGTGTTTAAAAAAATATAACAAAAAACAGCTAGGTTGTAAGGAGATGTAGAAAATTAAAAACAGGGCCATGTATGCATTAGCCTGGTTAAAACCAGACCCTGTCTTCACTTCGCTTCAGACTAGGGTCTGGGACCTCTCCATTTTAAAACGATTCTTGCTGGAGGCGTTGGCCTCTGCTGAGGAACAAAACCATTGGATATTTTGAACAGGGAAAGCATTCTGCTCCCTCCCCTCAGAGCCACCCCCCGTGCTCTGGTGAACTTGACAACTGCTCCGCCTCCTGCAGCTTTTCTCTTGCTGCCGGCTGCCGCGCTGGAAATTCTGTGTTTATATGTTAATAAAACGTTTTAATAAAATACAATAAAACCATGGATCGCTGGTCCAGCTCACCAGAAGACCAGAAAATCTGATGGGACTCGGGCAGCAACGTAAAACCCGAGTTTAATTCTCGTGACAACCTCAGCCATTTCCTTGTTCATTTCAGCGGAGGGAGAGAAGGAGGAGGGAGCGAGCGATCACTTGACTTTTGGCCCAAAAAACAAAAGAAAACTCCAGATAAGGGATTAAGAAGGGGAAATTAATAAATTTGTGTCACATATAAAACAGTTCTGCATCGCTTTGCATCGCTTTGAATGAGAACATGCCGGTGCTCGCTGACTGCGCGCTGGCAGAGCCCTTTTATAGGGCTCTGCGCGCTGGGACAGGTGGGGGCGTGGGTTAGGGTCCAAAACTCCGTCCCTTCTGTTCTCTGATTGGTCCGAACAAAAATCTACCGGAGAAATGGTTGTTAATGAGAGAAGTCCCAGACTGTGCAGTGAAGGGAAATGAGAATTGAGCGGAGCTGTGCAGGAAGGCGAGGGCCAGGCTATGTCTGCATTGGTTTTTCCTGTGAATTCAACAGATGTTTGAAGCCACAGAGGTCAAGGTCGAGAGCTTCAGATGTTTTTAAAGATATTCCAGGAAACAGGAGCGGAGAAGGAGAAGGCCCTTTTGCCTAGTTCATTCTGCACTGAGGGAACACTGCAATTGCTTCTTTATATTGGACTATAGAATATTTTTGACAATTTCATTGTTTATGACTTATTGGCTGTAAACTTAGAACTTTCAAGATTAAAAAAGCCAAAAAATATCAACTATTGTTATTGTGCCTGATGTCTGACTCTTCAATGTTGTAAGCTTATACAGTACCAATTATGGCTCAAATGTAAAACTGTACTATGGTAAATAGATTTAAAATACCAGCTTTGTTGTTACGGAGCCATCAACATAGAGGAATAAAATAATAGCTTTTATAACACAATTAACATTTCCAGACAATACATTTGATCTGGCTATGTTTTCAATTTTTCTGAACACCTGTATGTTTTGTGACTTCCTGCTGCTATTAATTTCTTAGCCATATGTTTTTCCTCCTATGCAGAGCTGGCATTACACAGATGTCAATTTTTAAGATCAATGTACCTCTCACTGTTCTCTAATGTGGTGTGTTGTCTTTCTAATATGTTTTGGAACGCACTTAATGATGTGCCACACACAGGGTGAAGGAAAAAGGCAGATTGCAGGCAGCACTCGGCGCTGTGATTTTATAGGTTCTTGCTCATCTGCCTGCAGTCATTACCCTTCAGTCGTCCCAGTTCGGCTGCTCATTCTATTGCCTTTATATATCAAGACTTACTCCACATCCTCCATTTTATAGCTTTGAATTTTCTCCCCTCAGACTGAGCGGACAATGACAGAGTTGGAGATCGCTGTAAACCAGCGTGTAGGGGAGTGGGAGGTAATCCAGGAGTCTGGTACCACCCTGAAACCCTTGTTTGGTCCCGGTTTGACTGGCATGAGGAACCTGGGAAACAGCTGCTACCTCAATTCTGTCATGCAAGTGCTCTTCACCGTTCCAGATTTCCAGAGCAAGTCAGTGCTTCCTTTTTTCTTTTTTTACAATCTCCATCATTTGTTTTCTTTCAATTGTTATTGTTTCAGCAGACTGAAATTTGCATTTAAGATGAATAAAGCAGTAGAAAAATAAACTAACTCATGATGTCCAGTCCAGGCATTAAATGTTTCACGCCCATTTATTCATGTCCTGCAGATATGTGTCACATTTTGACAAGATCGTTGATGAGGCACCAAGTGACCCAACCCAGGACTTCAAAACTCAAGTGTGAGTGTCCTCATTAGGTATAACAAGCTCTTAAATTACCATAAGGTGCCTGAAACCACCTGAGAGTTGTGCAGCAGGAAAGAAAGGACGGTGTTGGATACATGTATTATGCTTTGAAATGTGGTAATTTTTCTTTTTCCTGTACCTCTTTTCTGTATAGAAACATGAAATAATGGGATTTTTGGCTTTCAGTGTAGATACATTTTCTAACTCAAAGCACTTTGACATAAGGAAGTTAGACAGTTTTAAAAAGCTTTTTGTGTCAGTTTTCGCTATTTTTTGTTCCCGTGTAGTTATTACCTGTAGTTAAGTTTTAATATTCCTTCAGTTAGAAACATTTCAGATGCAGTTCTGCTTAATTATGAAAGTGAAAATCTAAACATTTAAATTGATTTTGACATTTCTTTACTCTGTGACAATGCATACTTATACAGGGAGAGATGCATTGCACCAGGTTTTAGCTAAATTAGCTATTTTCCATCTCTGGGCATGTAGTAAATTAATAACAGGATACTGTATTATGGAGGTGGATTTGCACTTTCAAGCAAAACTTATCCAAGGAAAACTCACTTCAATGGTTTAAAAAAAGGCACATGATCAAAGATAATTTGGTTTCGTCTTATATAACCTATTTCAACAGAAGCGTAATAAAGTGGTCCACCATAGTAATTAATTTTCAACCATCTTCTCTTGCATTAATTTAAAAACATTTTGTCATATTAACTAAAATGTACAGGGATAAAATGTGAATTGTGTATAATTTAAATAATTTCTATTTCTGCTGTGCTCTACAAAAACCTTTTTATTTTTACTAAAAAGTATTTCCTTCATGATTAAACATTCTGCTACGCTTTTTGAAAGCAACATTTACATCAAAGCCTCTTCTGTAAATCCTCCTCTCCTCTCTGCGTCTGCTTCATGAGGTTTGTTGGCTGTTCATTGAAGTCGGCTTTTGTTTGTTTCTCACAGAGCTAAACTGGGTTATGGGCTGTTGTCAGGAGACTACTCCAAACCAGCACCAGACCCTGGAGATGAAAACGGTGCATCTGAACCCAGGGTAAGAAGAAGCAAGATCGTCACAGTCGATTTTAAAGTCTGAGTTGCTCATTTTTGGATAAATTCTTAGAAATAAGTGAAGCTAAAGTCAAACTTAACACCTAGATGTTGATTTTTTTTCTGCAGGGTGACCAAATTGGAATAGCGCCACGAATGTTTAAAGCACTTGTTGGACGAGGCCACCCAGAGTTTTCCACCAATCGACAACAGGATGCCCAGGAGTTTTTATTGCACTTCATAAACATGGTGGAGGTAAAATAAAACTACAGTACCGTACTTTCTCATTTTTTGCCCCTTATCAGTCCTCTTCCCTTGAAATCAACTTTTTTTTTTTTTTACTTTTGCAGAGAAACTGTCGCTCTGGGTCTAATCCATCGGAAGCGTTCAGGTTTCTGGTGGAGGAGAAGATTGTTTGCCAACAGTCACAAAAAGCCAAGTACACACAGCGGGTGGATTACATTGTACAGCTCCCCGTGCCCATGGACCAGGCTACTAACACAGGTGAGGAACACGTTGTCAAATGATGAAGTCAGTAAGTGGAATAAATGCACCAGGAACTTCAGAAAACTACAGGATCTTTCATGAAACAGTTTGCAGAATGGGAGGAAGATCTTTCAGTTATCAGGCTCCTCTCTTGTGGAACCAACTTCCAGTTTCTGTCCTTAAGGCTGACACATTGTCCAGTTTTAAGACTGGGTTTAAGACTTTCCTTTTTGATAAATCCTATAATTAAGGTTGGCTTGTTATGCTGCCTTAAGACTAGACTATTGGAGGACAAATTAACCTCATTTCCTTAAACGAATTGTTAAAATTGAATAGTTGTCATTTGATACTACTGTATTTCTATCTGAACATGTGATTCTCAACCTGCCATTGTGTATCTGTTCCTACCAAACCCATCCAATGGAAGCAGATGGCTGCTTGTCCTGATCCTGGTTCTGCTAAAGGTTTCTTACTCATGAGGGAGTTTTTCCTTTCCACTGTTGCCTTCATGCTTGCTCAAGATGAGTCTGTGATGAAGTTAAATTCAAAGCAGTCTGCTCTTCAGATAAATAAAGTTAAATTATTTTTTTAAAATATGAATGTTTTTGTTCAGTGCCCTGAGATGACTTCTGTTGTGACTTGGTGCTATTTAAAAATAATTGAATTGAATTGATATGGCCGCACTTACCAGTCCGTCTTTATGCTGCTCAGGCTGTTGTATAAATCGCTGATGGAGCCGGCCACGTACTGCACAGACGTGAGCTTTCAGAAATGAAGCTATTATCGCAGAACCAAAAGAGGCATTGATTAGAACTCGGCTGTGTTGATGTGGAGCAAAATGCATTAAATGTGTTAAATCTGTGATGTATGTCTCCCTCCTATGGTTTTCAAAACCGATGAATTAACTCAGTTTATTGATCCTTTTTATGATTAATGAATTTTTTTCAAACTAAATACAAAGTTGCTGTGCGTCATCATTAATCTTCCCTTGGTAATAAATAAGTTTGTTTTATCCTGCGACCGCTTGGACACACAGGCCACATGTCATAACTTCAGCGCATTATTGAGCAGCAGCACCAACTTACCGTTTCCCACTTCAACCGTTTTGCCTCTGTTACTACCTAGTTTCACAGCACAAAGATTCACCAGGGGTGGATCGGCTTCGACCCTCTCACTGCCTCTGTTCATTCATTAGTCACATCGAGCCATCCAGAAGGCGTCTACAGTAAATCCCAGCCTGAGGTGTCTTGTGAAAGAGCTTTAAATGAGTCCTCTTGTCAACAGATATAAGTTAGCCAGTTTACTTTCCACATTTTTTATTTAGCATTTTAATCATCTTTTTTTTAATTAATCTACAGAAGAGCTTCAGGAAGCAGAGCGCTGCCGTGAGGAGGGGGACTCATCAGCACCAACAGTGCGTGCACAAATCCCCTTCTCGGTCTGTATGGCAGCTCTCAGCGAACCAGAGATCCTCACAGACTTCTGGAGCTCAGCTGTGCAAGCAAAGACTACTGCTACCAAGTAAGACGAGGAAAGGAAAATTAACAAGTGAACAATTCACTCAACTAAATTTTATAATCTGTGCATTAATGTAATCTTTTGTGTCATCTGTCAGAACAACCCGCTTTGCCTCTTTCCCTGACCACCTGGTTATCCAGATTAAAAAGTTTACTTTTGGCCTTGACTGGGTGCCCAAGAAACTGGGTGAGCAAAGATACTGTTTGGAGTTTGTGTTGAATAGAAAAGAAATGTCTTGCTGCATAGAAGCATTTCAAACAGTTCAGACTATTTGCTAACTGAACAAATCAAGCTTCAGTGAACTCTTGTGGGCCTGCTCACAACATAACCACATCTTTTCCATACTGTGACTGTGGTAATTGTTTAAATTTAATTCAGTTTATTTGACAAAAACAAAAATTAATCTGAATCAGTCCCAGTTATGACCACTTACCATAATGAAGGTGATTGTGTGCTATAACACAGGCAGCAGAACCATCATGGGGATGGTTATTCAGCTGTTTTTTGTTAAAAGGCTAATTTAAATCAACTTATGACCTAAAATGTGTGAACCGTTCTGGCAAAATGAGTCAAAATGATGATAGGCTGCTGTGTAAAAACAACGTGAAGGTATTGTTTTAACCGTATTTCCATAAAAAGTCTATAAAGACACACTAGTGATAGCATATATTCTTTCTAATCTAATGTTAAATTTGAGTTTTCTAACGGATATTTCTTTAGAAATAATCCTTTTAAATTTCTTAGAAATTGCCTATTTGTCTCTACCAGTTATCATGCCATCTGGAAATCCCTTTGTATAGTGTTTGACATCATGGTAAAGCTCTGCAATTTTAAATGTAGGGCTGGAATTCCCACTGATATAATAAAAGTGTTTTCAAAACTAAAAACAAAACTAGCTTGTTTACAAGCCAGGTCAAAATGACAACATTTACTACATATCATATATCGTTTAATATGAACAGTCTGAGGCCTCAAGGTGGAACAGTGGTTAGCTTTGTCGCCTCTCGGAGTGAAGGTTACTTTCTGGGTGTCATTTAAATGTTCTCTCTGTGTACATGTGGGTTTTCAGCAGGTGCTTTGGTTTTGCTCCCACATACCAAAAACATTAATGTTAGGCTAATTGATAACTAAATTGTCCCCAAGTGTTTGTAAAAGTGTGAATGGTTGTTTGGCTTGTCTCTGTGTCCCTGTGATGGACTTGCATCCTGTCCAGGGTGTCCCCTGCCTCTCATACAGCGATTGCTGGATATGGGCACCAGCTCACCTGGAAAGGAAAAAAGCAGGTAAAGAAAATGGATGAAAAGAAATGAACATTCTGGCTGTTTGAAACATACTGAGGGGAAAATAGTTCATTCCATTCATTCATTCATTCATTCATTATCTTTACCCGCTTCTTCCTTTTCGGGTCACTGGGGTCACTGGTGCCCATATCCAGCAGTCACTGTGCGAGAGGCGGGGAACACCCTGGACAGGTCTCCAGTCCATCACAGGGACAAAGAGACAAATGAGACAAACAACCATTCATTCTCTCACTTACACTTAGAGACAATTTAGAGTCGCTAATCAGCCTAACATGCATGTTTTTAGTCTGTGGGAGGAAACCGGAGTACCAGGAGAAAACCCACACATGCACGGAGAGAACATGCAAACTCCACCCAGAAAGATCCCCGGCTGGGATTTCATCTGGAAACCTTCTCACTGAGAGGCAACAGCTCCACTGACTGAGCCACCGGGCCACGTAAAAATAATTGTTGATATTTTTGTTTGATTTAAAAGACAGAAAGTTTATACCGGTAATTGTCTAGTAAGAATAAATCATAAATCCTAATTAGAACAATGTTGCACCACTTCTGTTTTTCACGATAGCTTGAAATCTTGTTTTTGAATCACAGACTAAAAGAAACAACAATGCTTTTTTAATTCTCATTTAATTATGTTCATTGGGTGTTTGGTGTTTTAGGGGTGTTTGGTGTTTCAGTGTTGGTGTAAATTTTCATACTTTTAAACTATTATGAAAAAACTCAGGACAGTGTTACACTTTTTTACTATTTTATGCTTATGTTTATTAAATGTTTTAGTGTTTAGATGGTTACTGTTGCACCGAGGGACTGAGAGAAACGCAATTTCAATCCTGTGTATGTCCTGTACATATTGCAGTTCTGACAATAAAGTTGACTTTGACTTTGACTTTGACTTTAATTCGATCAGCAGTTCTGCAGCAGTTGACTGTTCTTCTTTGCAGCATGGATTCTTGTCATGTACTTTATTTTTCTGTTTTTTTATTTAATTCAGATTGAGATCGCTTGTTGATCTGTTCAGTTTCAAGCCTGTAGAAACCAAACCTCAGTACCGGTTAGTTTGTTTCCCAGTTTTATTTAGGTGCAAACAGTTGTTTCAGATTGTTGTTTACAGAATTTGAACTTAATTTGTATTTCATTGATTATCATTTTTATGTTCTACTCTTTATAAAAGTTAAATTTTCTGTTTCTTTTCATATGTTGGTGTTTCCTCTGATAATGTTCCTCAACAAATTTATTAGGTGTCTCAGTTCCTGTCCTTTAGTTTAATGTCAGACACCATTTTGTAAATCTTGTTGAAGAATACTGTCAGCTACCTGAAGAAAATGAGAGAAAAATATGTCCCATCACGTCTTGATCGTAGTGGAGTTACAAATTATTTGAAAAAAAAAGAAACCGTTTTAAAACCGATTGATTTTGTTTTGGACAGACGTGAGCATCGACGTTCCTGATACTCTGGATCTGAGCGCGCTGCGTGCAACCGGTCAGCAGCCAGGGGAGGAACTTCTCCCAGAGGTGGCCCCGCCCCCACTCATGACCCCAGATGTGGAGGTTAAAGGTATCCTGGGTTACCATGGCAACGATGAGGACGACTCGCTGTACTCTCCACTGCTGTGTCAGTCTGTCTGTCTTTTCTGCTCTTTGGCCTCCTCCGTCACGTTTTTATCCACTTCTGTTTCTTCCTTTTCTTTTTTCCACCTTTTTGTTTCCATGAGTTCGTCCATTCCTTTATTGGTTTCTTATTTATTTTATGATCTGATTTGACCTGCGTTTCAAAGAAGAAAAAAAAAAACGTATGGATTGATGTTGTTGGAGTTCAACTTATTATATATGATTTTTACATTCGTTAAAATTATTCATTTGTTTTTATTACGAGAATAGATTAAAAAAACACTGTAATTTACTTTAAATTATTTCTATACATCCAAGTAATTCAACGATTTCATCTCACTCTCAGCTCCAGTCCTTGATGACTCTACTGTGTCCCAGTTGTGTGAAATGGGATTCCCACTGGAGGCCTGCAGGAAAGCAGTGTATTACACTGGAAACACTGGAATCGACGCTGCCATGAACTGGACCATGAGCCACATGGATGATCCAGGTGTGTGTGGACAGCAGGAATGAACCAGGCAGCATGCAAACTCCTGTTAGTTTTCCTGTTCTCATCCTCTGATCGTTGTTGCAGACTTTTCGGCTCCCTTGGTGTTGCCGGGCGGCAGCTCTGGACCCGGCACCACTCCCACAGAGAGCCTGTCTGAGGAGCACCTGGCAACAATCGTGTCCATGGGCTTCAGTCGAGATCAGGCAACCAAAGCACTCCGAGCAACGGTCAGGATCAAACTCAGTCGAGTTAGAAAGGAGACTTTTGAGTGTTGCCACGTTTTTCTAGTTCTTGCAGACGTTTTCTTCACCATGTAGGAAAATAATTTTATTGTACAGCAGTGTCCCAACTCTCATCTGTCATGTTTTTCTTCCTCCGAGTCAGAATAGCTTGTGAACTTTGGGGTGGAGGAACCAAGTGTGCAGCGTGTGAGAAGACAGTGTACCACGCCGAGGAGATCCAGTGTAACGGCAGGAGTTTCCACAAGCCCTGCTTCATCTGCAGTGAGCATTCTGGTTCTACTAACTCAGGGGTGTCCAAACTTTTGTACATCTGGGCCAAAACTATCCAAATGAAAGGACTCGTGGGCAGGGCTGGATTTAGGAGGATGGGGGCCCCTGGGCTTGAGTCAATATGGGGGCCACTATATATATATTTGTTTGTTTGTTTGTTTGTTTTGGTTTGTTTTGGCTCAGATGATATATAATTAAAAAAATAATTAAAAAAATATATAAACTGGTTTATATCCAAATTACTATGGTAAAGTATGATGAGTTATTCACCAACATACTTTAGAATGTAGTAAATCTTTTCACTTACTGGGATGTTCTTTCTTTCAATCAGCATTTTAAATGAAATTTTCCAGTCCTTGTACTGGATAGGATCACCAACAGTTTTCCATTTGTCATAACTGAACTTGAAACGAGTTTGAAGCTTGTTTAATCTTTCTTCATGCAGTGCTTGGCCTTTCTCTGTGAGTTTTCTCTGTCTTACACTTTTCCTCAAGCTCTCAGCTGAAACAGCTTGACTTGTGCTTGGCTCTAATGGGTTTATATCTGCGGCTTCTTCTTCCTGATTTCCTTCTCGCTGCAACTCCACAGCTTCAGCATCACAGTCGTTTTGCATGGCCTTCTCACTGCTCATTGTATACTTTGGGCCTTATTAATTCAGTTTAACGTTAATGTCCTTATATTAAAGTCTGTAGCTTTAACTTAGCTTAAATACTACCTTTTTTAATTTGTTTATAAACTTGAATAATCCCCTGTTTTTCTTTTCTTTTCAAAATGAACCTAAATGTGGTGTGGGTTTAATTCCCCTTTTAAATACCACCCTTTGAATATATTTACAAACTGAAATAATTTTCACTTCAAAGATCAAGTTAAGCGTGGTATTATAAATCTTAAATCAGAATAAGAAATCTTTCATTTGTTACAAACAGAAAATTATTTCAATGTCAAACAAAATTATACAACTTGCTGCCCTTTTTTTTTCACGCTTAATTTGCCAAACACTTGTAATTAACTTAAAATTAGCTTGGTAACAATCACCTTGAATGAAACAAACAATTTCTTAACTTTTAAACTTGTGCCTCTTTACCACAGCAGGTTAAAGCACTTACAGAGTCCCTTTAAAGTTAGCTAGGTTAATTCAACTGTTCACCATTAACTTATTTTAAAGGTGTTAATGTACTTGCTAGCAGATTAACCACGCTGAACTCTTGCACACTGGCTGCTTCTCTGGTTCGGGTGATCCGCGCTTGCAGCGTCTCCCTTTGATCCCAGAGAGTGACGTCACAGCTTAACGAGTTCAGTGCTCCTCCGCTGCAGCGCGAGGGCTTCTCTCCTCCCTCTGCTCCTGTCTCCAGACACAGCTCTCTCTCAAGCACGTAGCAGGCACGTAGAGTTCTGACTGGACTCTAGCACGTATAGAAGACTAAGTTCAGACACTATCCATTCACACACACACACGTAGAGTTCTGACTGGACTCTAGCACGTATAGAAGACTAAGTTCAGACACTATCCATTCACACACACACACAAAAAAAAAACTTCCTTTGGGGGCAGGGCCCCCAAAGTGCCGGGGCCCCGGGCTGCAGCCCCGGAAAGCCCCTTCGAAAATCCGGGCTTGCTCGTGGGCCACAAAATTGAATTTAAAGGTCCACTGACATCATCTTTGAACTTTGCATACAATTCAAAACATTCAACTATGTTCGTTTTTGCAAACAAAATGATAAATTAATGAAAATTCCTTTCAAAGTGAGTTTAAAATTAAAAACCGTGTTTCTTCAAGGAAAATCCGACTACACACGAATGCAACATCTGTGACGTTGCAAGGAGAACGTCTTTAGAACGCCCCTTTTAAATATTCATGGTGAACAAGAAATAAAACGACAAAATTATCAATCTAAGTTAAGATTTGAGCGATTTGTCTTCAGTTTGGGAAGCAGAAAGTTAGATGATCAGAAACAGCAGGTTCTAAATTAGGTCTGCACCCGTATTATTTATTTTTTTTTGTCTTACCTTTTCAGGAAGCGAGGGAGCTCCGAGGGAGGGGGCAGCTTTATTTATTCCATTCTTGACGAAGGTCTTACATCTTTTGGGAAAGTAAAAAGGCTCACTTGTTCACTGATGATATTAGAACACCCAAATGTGACACAACGTACGGCATTTTTCAAGTTATACAAAAAAAAGGCGATCTGGCAGAGAATACGTTATGAGTTATCCTAGCACGCAGACTGAAGGTCCTCCTTCCTACGTCACAGATGGTGCATTCGCGTGTAGTCGGATTTTCCTTGAAGAAACACGGTTTTTAATTTTAAACTCACTTTGAAAGGAATTTTTATTAATTTATCATTTTGTTTGCAAAAACGAACATAGTTGAATGATACAAGATATATATCTTGTGACATTTTATGCAAAGTTCAAAGATGATGTCAGTGGATCTTTAACTCTCAACAACATGAGCAATATTTTGGAGAAAGGACAAAAATTTAATAATTTTGGTGGAGAAAGAGTTTTAAATTGTTGTAGATCCAAAACATTAAAAGTCTCTTAAACACTAACCTTACATTTTTATTTAAAAATATATTTAATTTATTTGATTTGTTGGGTGGATGTTTGTTGTTTTCTTGAGTTTGGAAAGTCAATTTTAGTTTGCTCTCATAATTTGAGTACCGGTAAGTGTCCTTTTAAAAGGGGGCTGATCAGCCTTTTGGACCATAAATGGCCCAAAAGGCTGATCCAAGTTCTGAAAAATCATCTAGTTGTCAGTCGCTACAACAGATTCATAGGTTTGAAGAGACACTCATGAAGTTGATCAACCAATATGTAGATGATACCACTTTAAATTAATTGACAAATGTCCAGTTTCCCTCTATTGGTTAATATATCAACTGCAATTAGTTATATTTGGCCAAACTTTATGAATAATTATCCAAAAGTCTTCTTTTTGATTAGAGTCTGTAAACATTTGTGGTGTTTTGTACCACAAGGTGAAAATAAAAAAGATTAATTATCCAAAGCTTTATGTTTTGTTTAATATTACTAATTTTGAGAAGATTGTTTTTCATCTGTTTTGCTGTTAAACCTAAACATTATATAAAAAAGATTACCAGTGAATTTGCAGAAAGTCTGTATTAACCTCAAGACTGCTGGCCAAAATGATACCATTCTTAAACTGCAGTGGTGGGCTGCTGAAAATCACTCATAGGGCCATAAATGGCCTTTGGGCCGCACTTTGGACACCCCTGTATTAACTGGTTTTGTAGAAACCTTGAGGTGGTCTGTTAACTGGTTTGCATCTTTTTAATGCTGATTCTTACTTTTTTCATAGTTTTCACTTAATTTACCCAATAGGCTATATGCCACGGACTTCCGTTCTAGCACTTCCGCATTCATGGGCCAGACGGTGCACTTCCGGTTCACAGGCACAGGATGGCGTTCTTCACACAATCTCTGCAGGACTTGCCGACAGTCAATGATGTGTACAGAATTATTCAGACCTTGTCTAAAGCGCCCACATCTAAGAAAGACAAAGGATTTAAGCTTTATGTGTCCAACTACATAAATAACTATGAAGGTAAGCCGGTATTTGTTTTCAGTTCACCAAACTGCCTCATGTAGGCTAACACAGCTAACATAGTTAACCTTGCTAAATTGTTGAGTAAACGTGTTTTGTCTGTACAATGTTTCTGATTAACACAAATGTTACAAGGAGGCAGGAGAAGTCACAGTTAGAGCGGAGTGTTTACAGTCCATGAGGAAGAGCCAGAAGCCCCACTGTTTGAGTCAAAGTTCTCAGACTTTGCGAGGATCAAATGCCAAGTAAAACAGATGAGCCTTGAGCAAAGATTTAAAAGTCTCAACAGTCTGAGCGGTCTTTAATTTTAATAGTTTGTCTAAAATTAATGTTTAAAAAAAGAAAAGAAAACATCAACAAGACTTTAAACGTGGGCTGAAATGTTTTGCCCCAGAGTCAGTTAACAAAACTTGATGTTATGAAGAGTGACATTGTTGCAAACTTCGCTATAAATTTTCAATTATAAAAAAAATTAGAAAATAAATCTGAAATTGTCGCTCAACATTAGTACTAGTAGCTGCATAGAAGTCTTTTAGAGGCTTTAACAAAAAAAAGTTTTGGCACTTTGGAAATAAAATGTTTCCCACTCCTAATGTAACAGCTACTCCCTGGGTTTAAAAAGTTTTTCTATTCTTCTGCTACTACAGTATTTGAATATCAGATGTTTTTTGTTGCCATACAGTCTAAGCTGTGTTATCTTCAGTTTCATAATCCTGACTTTTCCAGCAACGAAATAACTAAAACAGCAACTTGTTCATTCTCTGTTGCCATGACTCTTTGTTCCACATGAAGCTCTGAAAGGCCTCTGTGATAAACTCATCCCACCTGCTAAGTGTTCATCTTGTCTCCAGCATTCACTTCACACTCCTGCCCTCTCCCACAAATAGAAACACAAGACCTCTGACTTTGTGTGCTGCCACTGCTGACTGATAAAAGCAGCTACTGTAGCTGGGAGCTTTATTGGTGTGCATGAAATGCACTCCCTTCAGATCTTGTTTGTTCCTCCTGGGCTGTTGTGTGCCACCTGACTGCTTCTGCACTGGTCACAAGTGCAACCATTCAGACTGCTAGTTGTTAAGAGAACTCAGGGGATGTTAGTTATGACCTGGTTTTTGTGCCCTTTATGGTTTTTGAAATATCAAGCTTTATTTAACCTCCTTTACATCACAGTGGGTACAGTACAGCTGCCACTTCCCAGCAAGAAGATCACCGGATCAAATCCCAGCCTGAGACCTTTCTGGGTGGAGTTTGCATGTTCTCTCCGTGCATGTGTGAGTTTTCTCCAGGTACTTCAGTTTCCTCACACAGACCTAAAACATGCATGTTAGACTGATTGGTAACTCTAAATTGTCTCTAGGTGTGAGTGAGAGAGTGAATGATTGTTTGTCTCTTATGTGTCCCTGTGATTGACTGGAGACGTGTCCAGGGTGTCACTGTAATGGACTGGAGACCTGTCCAGGGTTTCTTTGTGATGGACTGGAGACCTGTCCAGGGTGTCTCTGTAATGGACTGGAGATGTGTCCAGGGTGTCCCTGTGATGGACTGGAGACATGTCCAGGGTGTCTCTGTAATGGACTGGAGACGTGTCCAGGGTGTCCCTGTGATGGACTGGAGACATGTCCAGGGTGTCTCTGTGATTGACTGGAGACCTGTCCAGGGTGTCTTTGTGATGGACTGGAGACCTGTCCAGGGTGTCCCTGTGATGGACTGGAGACCTGTCCAGGGTGTCTTTGTGATGGACTGGAGACCTGTCCAGGGTGTCCCTGTGATGGACTGGAGACCTGTCCAGGGTGTCCTCTGTGATGGACTGGAGACGTGTCCAGGGTGTCCCTGTGATGGACTGGAGACATGTCCAGGGTGTCCTCTGTAATGGACTGGAGACGTGTCCAGGGTGTCCCTGTGATGGACTGGAGACATGTCCAGGGTGTCTCTGTGATTGACTGGAGACCTGTCCAGGGTGTCTTTGTGATGGACTGGAGACCTGTCCAGGGTGTCTCTGTGATTGACTGGAGACCTGTCCAGGGTGTCTTTGTGATGGACTGGAGACCTGTCCAGGGTGTCTCTGTGATTGACTGGAGACCTGTCCAGGGTGTCTTTGTGATGGACTGGAGATGTGTCCAGGGTGTCCCTGTGATGGACTGGAGACATGTCCAGGGTGTCTTTGTGATGGACTGGAGACCTGTCCAGGGTGTCTCTGTGATTGACTGGAGACCTGTCCAGGGTGTCTTTGTGATGGACTGGAGACGTGTCCAGGGTGTCTCTGTGATGGACTGGAGACCTGTCCAGGGTGTCTTTGTGATGGACTGGAGACCTGTCCAGGGTGTCTCTGTGATTGACTGGAGACCTGTCCAGGGTGTCTTTGTGATGGACTGGAGACCTGTCCAGGGTGTCTCTGTGATTGACTGGAGACCTGTCCAGGGTGTCTTTGTGATGGACTGGAGACTGTGTCCAGGGTGTCCCTGTGATGGACTGGAGACCTGTCCAGGGTGTCTTTGTGATGGACTGGAGACGTGTCCAGGGTGTCCCTGTGATGGACTGGAGACCTGTCCAGGGTGTCTCTGTGATGGACTGGAGACGTGTCCAGGGTGTCCCTGTGATGGACTGGAGACCTGTCCAGGGTGTCTTTGTGATGGACTGGAGATGTGTCCAGGGTGTCCCTGTGATGGACTGGAGACATGTCCAGGGTGTCTCTGTGATGGACTGGAGACCTGTCCAGGGTGTCTCTGTGATGGACTGGAGACCTGTCCAGGGTGTCTCTGTGATGGACTGGAGACCTGTCCAGGGTGTCTCTGTGATGGACTGGAGACCTGTCCAGGGTGTCTCTGTGATGGACTGGAGACCTGTCCAGGGTGTCTCTGTGATGGACTGGAGACGTGTCCAGGGTGTCCCTGTGATGGACTGGAGACCTGTCCAGGGTGTCTCTGTGATGGACTGGAGACCTGTCCAGGGTGTCCCTGTGATGGACTGGAGACATGTCCAGGGTGTCTCTGTGATGGACTGGAGACCTGTCCAGGGTGTCTTTGTGATGGACTGGAGATGTGTCCAGGGTGTCCCTGTGATGGACTGGAGACATGTCCAGGGTGTCTTTGTGATGGACTGGAGACGTGTCCAGGGTGTCCCTGTGATGGACTGGAGACCTGTCCAGGGTGTCTCTGTAATGGACTGGAGACGTGTCCAGGGTGTCCCTGTGATGGACTGGAGACCTGTCCAGGGTGTCTTTGTGATGGACTGGAGATGTGTCCAGGGTGTCCCTGTGATGGACTGGAGACATGTCCAGGGTGTCTTTGTGATGGACTGGAGACCTGCCCAGGGTGTCTCTGTGATGGACTGGAGACCTGTCCATGGTGTCTCTGTGATGGACTGGAGACCTGTCCATGGTGTCTCTGTGATGGACTGGAGACCTGTCCAGGGTGTCCCCTGCCCCTTGCACAGTGACTGCTGGATATGGGCACCAGTGACCCCTGTGACCCAAAAATAAAGTGAGTAGATATGGATGGACAGAAATAGCTTGGATTTGGTCAAGTACTGGCCCCTAGTAACAACTTTATAATGAAGATTCTAAAATCTTAAAACATCTCCAACAAGCAGCCAACTAAAGTCCAGCCAGCCCATTTGTTCATTTTAAGATGCTACTTCTTCCCCAGTGCTGCCACTTTTGGACAGTTTCTCATTTTCTGCCTGTACTCTGTTTCTGCAGTGTTGTTTCAACAAAGCATAGTGATTGTGACAGAGGGGAGATGGTAGCTTGACCCAGAGTCTCGGGCAAAACTCCAAGGGCAAAGGCTTCATTGTACATGTCTAATAATAATGGTGTATGTTTATCCCAAACTATTTTGTAGAACTCTGAAGGGAACCCATCAGGGCCCGGGCACTTGCCTCCCTGGAGAGACTGCATTGCCGTTTTAAGTTCCAGGAAAGTAATGGGTTTTCCCAAGTTAGTAGAAGTGTGTTGTTCAATCGTAGGAATGTCCAGATTAGCAAAAAAAATTGTCAAGCTCTGTGACTGAGGGTGTAAATTCAGATGAATAAAATGCTTTATACATTTTTCAAAAATAAGGTTAATCTGAAGTGGATCAAATGTTGTTCTCGTACTTGTTTGTACCTGAGAGATTTGTCGCGAGGTCGATGCCTATCGAAGTTGATGCGCCAACAGTTTGCTGTCTTTATCGGCATGTTCAAAAAATTGTGCATTTGATTGTAACGTGAGTTCCGTTGTGTCATAAGTATATCAAATTCTGACTGCAATGCCAAGCGTTCTTTGTAAACATTCTGGGAAGGGACGCGCACATATTATCAAGCTATGCAATTTGCTGCCTAAGATTGAGCAGTTTCTCGTTTCTTAATTTTCCCTCTTGATGAACAAAAGAGATTATCTCTCCCCTAATATTAGCTTTGAGTGATTCCCAGAGAAGGGCAGCAGAGACCTCTGGGGTTCTATTGATGGCCAGAAAAAAAATCTATCCGTTTTGAAATGTGGTTTTTGAAGCTGCATTCTGAGAGAAGACAAGTATTTAGCTGCCATGGAAGGCACTCGGACAACAGCTTGTCCAGCTTAATGTCCATTAGAAGCGAGGCATTATCAAAGATAGTTATGGCATCATATCTATACTTTGATAATAATGATAGCAGCCTGTTGTCAATCAGAAAAAGGTAAATACGACTAAATGTATGATGTACAGATGAAAAAAAATGAGTACTCCCTTTTCAAAGGATTAAGAAAAGCCAAGCGTCTGATACTGCAAACTCTTGCATAAAGGACTGAATAACTTTGGCTACTCGAGAGGGTGTGGCTGGTCTAGAAGAGGAACAATTTACTTTAGGGTCGAGCCAACAGTTAAAGTCTACACCTAATATTAGATAATGTGCAGTTAGGTCTGGCAAATGAGAAAAACGTTTCTATAAAAAGCCTCATCATCACAGTTGGGTGCATAAACATTAGCTAGCACTACAGGTTAGCCCTGAATTGTCCCAACAACAATAATGTAGCTGCCATTTTGGTCAGAGATAATTTGATCAGAGAAAAGGAACTGATTTGTGTAGAACGATTGCTGTACCTCTGGACTTGGTGGAGAAAGAAGAGTGGAAATCTTCACCCACCCAGCCCCTCTTCAATTTCAGATGCTCCAAGTTTTCGAGATGGGTTTCCTGTAAAAAAAAAAAACTTTTGCTCCCAGCTGATGAAGGTGTAGTTCTTTGTCCCATTTAACAGTATTTTTGAGCCCTTTACAGTTAGAACTGGCGAACTGGAACCCCCTCCCCTCCCATTAAAGATGAAGACATAACAGAATAATAAGAGTAATAAACAATTTGAACATTTAATTGATAAGTGAGACAGATGAAAAAAGAAGCATAAAAGAGATGGAGGCACTTCAGCAAAAAAACAAAAAAAAACAAAAAACATGAAAAACACAATGAACAGTTCACGGAAGCATCCCCCCAAACAGAATGCGTAAAATCCCCACCCAAATAAAAAAAAGCATTATATGACCCTCAAAGGTCCTAGGAGAGGTCTGTACGATAAAAACCAACACCTCTCCATGTGGAATGCGACTAAAGGCTCCAGTATAGCTCTGCGTTTTGCCGAACGCCGCTCCACGCGCGCGTTCTCTGCGGAGGTAGTTCACAGTATAACTTTGCGTTCGTTCTCACGTTAATGCTCGCATTTTCGCTCCAAATACTTGACGTCATTTGAGCAGATGCAGGGCAGAGCATTTACCTATGGGACAAATTGAGGTCGCTGATTGGTCATTTGCTGACACGACTACTGAATTGATTGACAGGTCGGGTGGGGGGAAAAAAGGCACGAGCCGGCAGGTGGCTCTGGCTGCAGCCGCTGCGGTGTTCTGTGTTTATATGTTAATAAAAAGTTCTAAAAAATAAAATAAAAACAGCACACCAGAACACCAGGAAATCTGCAGAACCTCGCGCAACCACGATGGACCCGAGTTTAATTTGCTCGTGACAAATTCATTCATTTCCTCATCATTTCAGTCATGGAGTCAGCGGAGGAGGAAGCGATCACTTGACTTTTGGCAAAAAACAAAAGAAAAGGCCAGATCAGGGATGAAGAAGGGGAATTTAATACTTTTGTGTCACATACAAAACAGTCCGGCGCCGGGCAGTTTATTGTGAGACAACACGCTTGCGTACGCGGTCGTAAAATTCGAGCTTGGCGCATTCGCGCCCGCATTCAAAGGCTTGTGCCTCTGCGTTCGAACGGCGTCGAGCAGCGTTCGGCTGAACGCAGAGCTATACTGGGGCCTTAATAATAACATAATAGAATGCATCACAAGAAAACGATAACACAGTAAATGACAACTATTTTGAAAAACAAAAACCTGATTCTTCTTGTAACAATCAAAGAAACACCATGCTTTAAAAGGAAAAATAATTGTGGCAACCTGTTTTTCAACGATGCAACATCAATACAAAACCTCAATGGGGGACCAGCCCTCCTACAAAAACAAATCTGCTAATCATGAGTACCAATGTTACAAACAAGTTCTTAAACAGAGTCCGGGGCCACCGTTTTTTTTCTTCAGGCTCTTCTCCACAAAGTCCATGGCATCAGACGCCTCCTCAAACTGTCGTACCTGTTTGTTTTGTAAAGTTATCCGCAGCATGGCTGGGTAGAGGCCAAACTTAACCTCTGGGCAGGAGTATGTACATGTTCTCGTTGTAATGTATCTTGGTGCAATGACAATAAAGCTTATTCTGATTCTGAGTGAAGCTCTTTCTTGACTTTAATAAAATATGCTGTTTTTTTTGCAACAGCAGTGGTAAGTCTGGAAAAATTGAAATCTTCTTCCCATTATGTACGTGGAAGAGGAGCAGACATGCCAGCCTGCCTCAGGATTTCATTGTGCTGCTGAAACATATTGACTCTGATAATAAATGGGCGGTGAGGTTCCCCGTTAGTCAGCTTAGCTCTAAAGGCCCCAGTATAGCTCTGCGTTGGGCCGAACGCCGCTCGACGCCGTTCGAACGCAGTGGCACAAGCCTTTGAACGCGCCAAGCTCAAATTTTACGACCGCGAGCGCAAGCGCGTTGTCTCACAATAAACTGCCCGGCGCCGGACAGTTTTGTATGTGACACAAATGTATTAAATTCCCCTTCTTCATCCCTGATCTGGACTTTTATTTTGTTTTTTTGCCAAAAGTCAAGTGATCGCTTCCTCCTCCGTTGACTCCATGACTGAAATGATGAGGAAATGAATGAATTTGTCACGAGCGAATTAAACTCATGTCCAACGTGGCTGTGCGAGGCTCTGCAGATTTTCTGGTGTGCTGGTGTGCTGTTTTAATTTTATTTTTTAGAACTTTTTTTAACGTATAAACACAGAACACCGCAGCGGCTGCAGCCAGAGCCAGCTGCCGGCTCGTGCCTTTTTTTCCCCACCGACCTGTCAATCAATTCAGTAGGCGTGTCAGCAAATGACCAATCAGCGACCTCAATTTGTCCCGTAGGTAAACGCTCCGCCCTACTGTTGCTCAAATGACGTCAGGTATTTGGAGCGAAAACGCTAGAGCCTCACGCTGAGCTATACTGTGAACTGCCTGCGCACAACGCGCGCGTCGAGCGGCATTTGGGCGAACGCAGAGCTATACTGCGGCCTTAAGAGTCCAATGGACTCTATCCAGGACTGGCTTTTCGTCCAGGCCCAGTAACTTCTGCAGCAAATCCGCCATGAAGTCCGTCGGTTGGGTGCCCTCAGATCCCTCGGGGATACCAATCACTCGCACATTATTCAGTCTAGAATGCCCTTCCAGGTCCTCACATTTCTTTGACAGAGAGTCCACCATGCCCATGAATGAAGATACTTTAGCTTCCAAGCTAGTTTGCTTGTCGCTCTGGTCATTAGAAAAGCCTTCAAGAGCCGTAATTAGCCTGGCCGTGTGCCGTGGCTTTTACTTCTAGTGAGGCGAGGGCAGTCATAACCTCTCTGTTCATTGCTTGAGATATAATTTCGTCAATCCTACTCAGAATGTCCGAGCACTTTCCTGCCAGCAATGCTTCATGCACTCCAACAGACGGCTATTAGCATCGGGGTCAGAGTTAGCTTCAGGCTCCGGCGACTGGTGCAGCTTATCGGGGCCTGCCTTGGCGGTGTCTGATTTTCCTCGGCTTGCCATGATTTCAAAAGTTTGTAACAGTGAGTCAGTCACAGGCGTCCCATGAAGTTAACAGTAACAGTTGGTGTCAAAGAAAGTAAAAAAAAATCATGCTAAAAAGGATAAAACGGTCACATTCCCTGAGAGCTCACAAGGACACGTCCTACATGTCGACGCTCCACAGCACCCCCCCTTTAATCAGATATATTGAGTTTAAATGCTTACACTTGTGTTGTTTACCTCTTCATTGTAGACGGGCTTGAACGCTCGGTGTGTTCAGTGTCATCATGTAACAACTACACTCAACGGCTTTTAGTGCAGCAAGAGAGATTGACACTTTTACAGTGTTTCAATATATCTCGTGTTCAGTACTACTGTTTCTACTGATTATTGTTTTCTGTGCAGCACTTTAGCCAATGGCAAATGTTTTTACAAAACAATATTTGATAAGGAGCTTCAAGAAAAATCATATTTACCTTTCATGCACACTTGATAAGTTTTTTCTAATTACCCTCAACTTTCTTGTCTGAAAATCATGAATGAAGACCCAGACTCGTTATATAAAACGTTTTATTTTTTTGTTTGTTTGTTTTTTCACAGTGTGCTGCAGAAAAGGCCTTGACAGCACCACGGTTGCAGCACATGAGTCTGAGGTTTACTGCAAGTCGTGTTATGGCAAGAAATACGGGCCAAAGGGCTACGGATATGGTCAAGGAGCTGGAGCTCTGAACTCTGATCCTCTTGGACAAGATGCAGAACTGCAGCCTCCAGAGTAAGTATTCAACAAGAACCCTAAGAGGTCTGGATCAGAACTAATAGAGACATATACTGTATATGAGATCATCATCATCTACTACCAAAACAAATGCATATTTCTATGTGTAAAACTGATTAATGTCTTTTGTTTGTGTTTGCCAAAGTAGCTGATGCGGCCATTTAAATTTCAAACAGAGAACGTATCCATCTGTTAGCACTCAGACAATGTGTTGGATTGTCAGCAACTTTCACATCAAACTAACTCAATATCTCTAAATCTGAATGAGTTCAAACTGTTTGCCAAGGTAGCTGTGGATTTAAAAAAAAAAGTTAGCCATCTGTTAGCATTGTTAGTATTTTCTGAGGTTTACTATCTATAAAACTGACTGTCAGTCATTTATGTCTTTACCGGGGTAGCTGTGGAGGCCATCTTGAATTTGTTTTTCATCAGAGTATGTCTTGGAGATTCCTGTCAGTAATTACAACACCAAAGTTTATCTCAATATGTCTAATATATATATTTTTTTGTTGTTGATGACATTTCTGTATTTGCTAAGGCAGCTGTGGTGGCCATCTTAAAGCAAACAGGCCTAAAAAAGAACAACTAATCAGTCTTGGAGGGAACTCCAATGACTACTTTCTGAGATTTGAAGGATTCACTTTTAAATCCTATGGGGTTTAGTTTTTGGTATATTATGTTGTAGTGGCAACTGAAAACATCACTAAAAGTAACAACTGTTATATATTGTGTGTCTTGATTACTACCGTATATTGTGTGGGTGTAGCCCTCAGTTTAGGCAGCATTCACATTTGTTAGTGTACACACTATATTTTAGAAACCCATTTCGAAGTTGCACTGCATTGTTTCCTATACATTTTTATGGCAGACTCTCAAAAAGTGATCAAGTCTGAGCTTTTCTTAAAGGCTCACTATATTCAACTCTACAGCCACACACGGGCAAGTTTTATGTTCAGAAGCATTCTGTTTTTGAAATCCCCATTTCCTAAATCTTCAAATTGAAACTTGTTTTTTCCTAGACCTAAACCTCGACAAACCTCTTCAAACATCAATCCTGGGAAGTTTTCTCAGAAGTTTGGTGGGTCAGACCACTGCCCTCGCTGCTCCAAAGCTGTTTATGCAGCGGAGAAGGTGATGGGAGCAGGAAAGGTAGGAAGTTTTATGAATTTATTTTGTTGTCATTCTTCTTCCTTTCTGCACAAATTTAAAAATGAACTCTGCCTCCACTTTTTACCTCCACAGTCCAACATATTGTCAATTAATACCTGTTAACTCTCAGTAATCTAACTTTAAACAGGTTTTACATTTGCACACAAAAAATATGTGGTAAAACCATGTGCAGAAAATACCATAAAATTATTATATTGAACTAATCAGCCGAAATAATAGTTGTCAAGCAGCTGTCACTGAATTTACTTAAAAACAACAAAAACTGTTAATTTAAAAAAATTGCTCAAATGCAAAAAATTAAAGCGTGAGTTTGTAAAATATTCCTCATTGTAATGTTAGAGCTGTATAAGGCACATGTTTATTCGTTTACATCACGGGTGTCCAAAGTGCGTCCCGATGGCCATTTATGGCCCTTGGAGTGATTTTCAGCGGCCCACCACTGCAGTTTAAGAATGGCATCATTTTGGTGAGCAGGCTTAAGAGGTTAATGCAGACTTTCTGCAAATTCATCTGTAATCCTTTTGATATAATATTTAGGTTTAACAGCAAACAATGAAAAAAATATTCTCAAAATGAGTAATATTAAACAAAATATAAACCTTTGGCTATAATGAATCTTTTTATTTTCACTTCATTGAACAAATCACTTCAAACCTTTACTGATTTCTACCAGAAAGAAGACTTTTGGATAAATAATTGCAGTTGATAAAATAATCAAGAGGAAAATTTGACATATTTAAATGAAAACAACGTGGTATCGTCTACATATGAGTTGACCAACTTTATCAACCCTTCTATGAATCTGTTGTAGCGACTGTGACGGCTGGATTATTATTTTTTTCTCCACCAAAATTAGTAAACTTTTGTCCTTTCTCCAAAATATTTATCACATTGAGTTAAATTATTTTTTGTGGCCCACGAGTCCTTTCATCATGATAGCTTTGGCACAGATATGAAAACGTTTGTGGACACCCCTGGTTTAAAATGTTAATTTGCTGCTCACCTCTCTTCTACAAAATCTTCTGAATCATAACTATGGACTTCAATTAGGTCAGTTGGTCCCTCAACACAACTGATAACATTTCTTCAAATAGAAGACAGACTGTAGACGAGCAGATTTGCCCTGTTGGCATGCACACAGCTGGATATCTCATCAACTTGGAAGACTTGATGATGTGTCTATCTCTGCTGTCATCTGTGGATCTTAAGGACATATTTAATTGGATTTATGATAACTGGTTCCTGCTTTTTGGATTTGGCTGGTTCCTGGTCTATCAACACACAAGGAAGACATCGG
Source organism: Garcialebias charrua (assembly GCA_038048925.1). NCBI lineage: Eukaryota > Metazoa > Chordata > Actinopteri > Cyprinodontiformes > Rivulidae > Garcialebias > Garcialebias charrua. The sequence goes on along the minus strand of JBBPBX010011626.1, from coordinate 6,344 downwards.
CGGCTAATCTGGACCTGGTCAGGCTGCCTGCCTTACATGATGACTTGGTTCATGTCTCGAGAAACCAGACTTTTGGCTGAATGGATTAGATCTCGGGGATTTTCTCAGGCACGTTCCATTGGTATGGTCATTTTAATTTGGACATTTCAGAAGCGAGTGGACCGACACAAACTGAAGGTAGATGTCATTAAAGTTCTGCCTGTCTCCAAAACAATCATGTTTATCTAAAATTTGGCTCCCTGACTGGCCTTGACAGGCCGTCTTATCTCAACACGCCTGCAGAAGTTTTGTAAACCTGATGTTCTCACCCTCCCAACCCTTCTGCTGAGGAATTCCACGGACTTTTCAGAGGAGCCCAGCTGAATAAACATTCTGTCATCATTTCAGGACTCTGGATTCGCCTCTGGCCGTCCTCGGCAGCTCCCCCCATGAGTGTGCACAGATCTCCAGAGGGAACTACTGTATATGAACTGAGTGATTCTATCTGAACTCTGCAGTGCCTCTAAGGGCTGGCATGCTCACCGCCTTTGAGTCCCCCCGCCCTCTGCGTAATGTCGGCGTCATTATGTGCTTGTGTGCAAGATTTTTTTCATTACCACATTTTTGACCTTCAAGCAGAGGTCAAAAATGTGTTAGGAATTTTTTTGTCTCCAAACCCTATGTGTCATTTTTCACCACTTTTATTGTCTGTCCAACATATCTCACTTGTAAATGAGTCTTCGAGGCTCAATGTGATTTATCTGTTTAAATAAAGGTTGAATGAATGAATGAACCTTGTCATTTTCATGACATGATCAACATCAACATTTATTAACGAACGCATATTTTTGCATCTGTAAAAAAACAAATATTTTAAATATGAAACGAGCAGTGGCGGCTCGTGGACTCACCAGTGGGGGGCTATAACAAAAAAATATATATATACAGTATATACTGTATATATATTTATCGAATATATGCTGCAGATTGAATTCCAACAACAGAAGCATATGAAATAGGTGAAATAGGTTTATTTCAGTCTCTTTATTTTCTAATGTAAAGTCAAATCAGTGAGATGATTCAGTTTTGTTTGGTGTTAATTTTCATGAAGGAGTGTGAGAGTGGCAGATTATTTTGAAGTTTCAGTCGGAACAGCTGATTTTTGTTGATTTTTGTTTATACAGAGTGCACCTGCACTTCTGAGCTGATGTGTCCCAGCAAGTTTTATTTTACTGCTGTTTATAAAATGATCTTTAACATTCTCATATTTCTAACCTTTGAAAAATAATTTAAAGAACTCTCTTGTGCGTGTATAAGCTCCGTTTAGACAGGGGTTTGTTACAGATGTATTGTACAGCAGGTCCATTCAATGAGACGACGCGTACGAGGTGCCGCTCGATGAGCCCAGATTCTGACCAGTGCACGTTTTTATGTTTATGTTTATTAAATTTGTTCATTTTTTTTTTTACAAAAGAAACAATACAAGACAATCCCATAAATGATAATGTACAAAATATAAAAAAATGAAAGGTAGCAGAAAGAAGAATAAATCTTATTATATCTGCCCCTTTTTTCCAACAATCAGATTAAACAATAATAATCTTCAACCAACAGTACAAAATGACTAACTCTTTCTAATTTTCTAACTAATACAATACACATTACGCTATTTCATATATTTTTTAACACATTTGTTTTGATCATTTTCTTAAATGTAAACATTGACTTGGCATTTTTAACTACATTCTCCAAGCCATTCCATAATCTAATTCCCTGGATTGAGGTAGAACGTCCCTTCAAACTGGTTCTGAATTGTGGTTTTACAAACAACTCTGTCCCCTTAAGATTATAACAACTTTGTCTTTTAACAAAATGCATTTGGATATTTAAAGGTAATGCATTATTTTGAGCCCTATACATAACTGATAAAATATTATAGTCTACCAAATCATGGAACTTCAATAACTTCAGTTGATAAAATAATGTACTTGATGGATGACGGTAATGTTTTCTAGTGATAATTCTTACAGCTCTTTTCTGTAATAATACAAAAATAGGCTTTGTGATTGTCAAGTCAAGTCAAATTTATTTATATAGCACAGTTAGAACAGATAAACTGTTATCAAGGTGCTTCACACACACACACACAACATAAAAGAGGCTCAAAAATTTACAGAACAGTATCACACATCAATAGTAACAATTCTGATATTAACAGCAGTAAAGTATAATAAAAATGTATAAGAACAATATTAAAATGAAAACAGTAAAAATATATACACTACGTCAGCTCACACAGTATGAAACACCAGAGAGAACAGATGGGTTTTTAGCAGGGATTTGAACAAGTGAAGGGAGGAGGCCTGTCTAATGTTGAGGGGCAGGTTGTTCCAGAGTTTGGGGCCGGTGACTGAAAACGCCCGATCTCCTCGGAGCTTCAGATGTGTTTTTGGAACCACCAAGAGCATCTGATCAGATGATCTCAGGGCCCGCGGTGGAACATATGGTTCCAGCAGCTCAGAGAGGTAGAGGGGAGCGAGGCCATTCAGGCATTTGTAGGTCAACAACAGGATTTTAAAGTCGACTCTAGTTCGCACGGGGAGCCAGTGCAGTGAGGAGAGAACAGGTGTAATGTGCTCAAACTTACGTGTACCGGTTAAAAGCCGAGCTGCTGCATTTTGCACGAGCTGGAGGCGTGAGAAGGAGGCCTGACTGATCCCAGCGTACAGTGCATTACAATAATCCAGGCGGGTTGTGATGAATGCATGGATTAGTGTCTCGAGATCAGGTCTGGACAGCACCGGCTTGATTGTTTTACACGCATTCTCCCAAACATCAATACAATAGATTAAGTGTGGGACAATGATTGTGTTATACAACAAATACAGAGCTTTATCATTCAATAAGTCTCTGACTTTGTACAGTACTGCAATCGATTTAGCTATTTTTATTCTTACAGAATTTATGTGTTGTTTCCATGTCAGTTTGTCATCAATAATAACACCCAAAAACTTCACCTCACTCACTCTACAAATCTCAACACCCTCAATTTTGAGTGGAACATCAACAGTTTTCTTTTTATTACTGAATATCATGTAATTAGTTTTTTCTAGATTTAATGATAATTTATTTATTTTAAACCAAGTTTGTATTTTGACAAATTCTGTCTTTATCAATTCCAACATTTGTTCTATATCTTCACCTAAACAGAAAAAAGTGGTATCATCAGCAAAAAGTACACATTTAAGGAGTCCTGACACATTTACCAAGTCATTCACATATAAAATAAATAGCTTTGGTCCAAGTACAGAGCCTTGGGGAACTCCACATGTGATATTACAGAGGTCAGATCTTACATCATTTATTTGTACAAATTGTTTCCTATCTTTCAAGTAGCTAGATACCCACTGTAATGCTGGTCCTCTAATACCATATTTGTTCAGTTTTTCAAGGAGAATGGTGTGATCAATAGTATCGAATGCTTTTTTTAAATCAACAAAAATACTGATACAATATTGTTTTTGATCGACAGCAGTAGTTATTTGTTCCATTAATTCCATGAGAGCCATTGATGTAGAGTTTTTTGCTCTAAACCCATACTGACTGTTGCTTAGAATATTTTGTTTATCTATAAATTGATCTAGTCTGTTTACAAATAGTTTTTCAAGAATTTTTGAAAACTGTGGTAACAAGGATATAGGTCTATAATTGTTGAACACACATTTATCACCATTTTTAAAAAGAGGAACTACCTTAGCTACTTTCATATTATCTGGAAATATTCCTGTTGAAAATGATAAATTACATATATATGTACAGTAAATGGCTCAATAACATGCAGATTAAACAGCATTCAGTTCAACACTCGTCTTCTGGTCATCATTACGGTAAACACAACGCAGAGTGAATTATAAGAAGAATTAAAACGAACTGACAGGTTGATGTTTTAAAATTTTTTAAATGAATGAATAAACATCAAATGTTATTTGGACCGAGCTGAATTAATATTGAGCCAAGTTCAACACGGTTTTCTCTTTGCTGGATTTGAATATCCAGGTCTGTCTGGCCCCAACCTCTTCATCTCCAGTTTTTTCTCAATAAACTTTAAGGAAAAAAGGGTTATTGATTAAATAATCCACCTCGTTTATGCTAATATTGCTGCCATCACGTCCAGTCTACACCAAACCACACCCACATACACTCACACTTGAGGCACATTATTGTATTCCATCCTCAATGGTAAATGGTAAATGGAGCTTATTGTACAGTATAGCGCTTTCCAGCCCCCTTTGAGGGGCCCCAAAGCGCTTCACAGTACCAACCATCCACCCATTCATACACACATTCATACACCGGTAGCGGCAGACTGCCTTGCAAGGCGCTGCCAGTCCTACTGGGAGCAACTCGGGTTAAGTGTCTTGCCCAGGGACACAACGAGGTATGCCGTGACCGGGGATCGAACCCGAGACCTTTTGGTCCTGAGCCGGCTGCCCTGCCTCTAAACCATCTCGGCCCCAATGGATGAATCATGTGGTTGTGGGCGGACCCTGGGCTGACCAGATATGAGGGGGTGTGACCAGACGTCTGTCAATCATTCTGAACCATGAAGGAACAGTAATGGAGAACGGGGCTGTCAGAATTTAGCCCTTTGGAACAACCCTGGGATTTTCACCAGGTGGTTTGACACCAGTTTTGTTGTAAATTTAACAAAATGGGACATTTCTAAAATGTATTTATTTTGAAGTTGTTTATTTTAAAATCTGCTTAGCCCTCCTAGCCCATTGATACCAGCCATCACTGGAAACGAGTACCATTTTTAGTAATTTGACTAGATTAGCTCAATAATACATTTTACACTTTGTCATGAAGTCAAACTCATTTTTTATTTGTATTACCTCCGTTTGTGAATTGACACCATTTTGATTAAACTTATTTTGATCTTTGATTCTTCTGTTTTGACCTTTTGATGAAGTCTAAAACCCGCTGAAGTCTTGAGATTAAGGCTGAGACTACTATTCTTTTATTCCCGTGTTTAGGCCTGGCATAAAACCTGTTTCCGCTGCGCTCTGTGTGGTAAAAGCCTGGAGTCGACCACCGTGACCGACAAGGATGGGGAGCTTTACTGTAAAGGTACGCTTCTTCAGCACATTTCATCCAAGGAGTCGTCCTGATCAAACTGGACATTTGGGTCACAGAGACAGCACTACACATATTATTTTTATTCTTTTCAGTTTGCTACGCCAAAAACTTTGGCCCTAAAGGATTTGGGCTGGGAAATGCTGCCATGTTGGAGGAGCGTGAGTGAACACGTCTGCCTCAGATGGGAGCAGATCCTGTGGAGGCTTCACTGTCCACCCCGGAGGATGTCTTCACCACAAACAAGAATCCGGAGCATTAACGTTTTAATGTGGAAAACGTTTGCAGCACTAAATAAAAATAATTACGTTGCATCAAAATATAATTGTTTGTTTTTAAGAGGAAAGAAAAAAAAGAAAGAAATCAGCCTAAAACCTGTGGATAATGTCTGACATTCTGTCTTTGGTAACATAGAAAAAGCCCCATTGTTGTTTTAAAGAATGCACATCGCCCAGATAAGATCGTCTTATGATGGGAGGCCGTTTTGAGCACCTTGTAAATGACCTTACGCAATACTGTCAACCATTGGTAGCACAATATATGTAAAGCTGACACAGTGTGGTGACAATCTTGAATATTACTTGAATGGAGTCGACTCCTAAAACTAATCAGAGGTTGTTGCACATCCACTGATTTACAAGATGACTTTGCAGCGCTGCACACACACGTGGTTAGAATAAACCGCAGGCCAGGTTTTCATCAACTTTACTGTTGAGATACTTCCTGAACCGGTTGCTTTAAAAAGTAGCTGTCCACACTTTAGCTTCATAAACTTATTATAGCAACTACCGTATTTTCCGGTGTATAGGTCGCACCTTTTTATGTTTTTTTTTTCAAGGCCTGCGACCTATACTCAGGTGCGACCTATATATGGCTTGTTATCACTTTCGGTGAAACAAATTTTTAAATCCAGCTCATTTCACAATTACGTTCATTTATTAAGGAAAAGTTCAGCTCAGACACATATTTGCTATAATTTTTATCAAACAAATAATTGTTTTTAAGTGTTAATCTTCTTAAAAGCCTTGCTGTGCGCTCCTGTGGCAGACATTTGCAGCAGAGCTAAACGTAGGTGCGACCTATACACCAGTGCGACCTATCTAGGGATTTTTCCAATCTATTGGTGATAATTGGACAATGCGACCTATACACAGGTGCGACCTATACACCAGAAAATACTGTATTAATATATATATATATATATATATATATATTTATATATATATATA
>JBBPBX010011625.1:0-55587 GCA_038048925.1 Garcialebias charrua | reverse complement strand
AAGAAATACGTAGCCGCAAACCACAAGGACTGGGACGTGAAACTCCCTTTGGTCCTGATGGCCATTAGGGCCACTCCACACACATCAACTGGCGTCTCTCCCTTCGAGATGATGACCGGTCGACAAATGACTCTCCCTCTACACCTGTTGTACCAACCAGGTGACGCCACCATGGCAACAGCCTACACCACTCAACAATACATGAAAGACTTGAATGTACACCTCCGAGACACTTTTGCTTTTGCCCAGCAAAACCTGGAAAGGTCTGCTGAGGGACGCAAGGCGTACTATGACCAGAAGGCTTCCCATGATGAACTCCAAGTGGGAGACAGAGTCTTGTACTATACTTTCGCCCCCACAGCCGGGAAAGGAGGGTCCGGGACCGGTACTCTCGCCCGCAAACTAATGCCCAGGTGGACGGGACCTCATTTGATAACAGACAAAGTGTCCTTAGTTGTCTACGGAATCAAAATCAGCAAAGGTCGCAAACGACCAATTGTTAAGTGGGTACATCGAAATCAAATCTTTTGAGGCGTTCAATGACTCCACAAATGACGAAGATCTGACAAACTCACAGACTTCATGGGAAAATAAGGTCGTCCAAACACAGGATAGTAAATAAACAAAACAGTTTAAACTGTATTTCTTGTGTGTGACACGTTGGAATCTGACGACCAGAGTGAGTTTGACGTAGTGAAACGTTGTTTTTAGTTGCTTAATTGCTACTTTTGTTGTTATTGAAGTTGTTTTTGTTTTTGAACACTCCTAGCCAAAAGAGGTTTTGATTAATGTTAGTTGAAGACTTAAATGGATTTAACTATGCCAACATGCTGTTCATTTTGTTAAAGATCTCAATCTTTGAAGAGTCATTGTAGATCAATACTACTTAAGGTACTATAATCTACACTGATCTCCCAATCATTTAGGTAGGACCGATTCGATCGTTTCTATTCTAGATCTATTCATTTTGATGAGTCTCGCCATAGACTTCAAAATTTATAGGGAATACCAAATCTTGCGTCGTTCGTCTAAAAGACAACAGACATTTAGACCAAACTAGTTTCATTTTTTTTTTTTTAGTTTAACCTAAACTAAATAATGAATGGAGGAATAGTTTGAAAGAAGAGGCCTTCGTTACAGAAGCCCTCCACATTTTTTATAGGTATAGATCCCTATATCTGATTTTTACAGCATTGATCCACCCCTTAAAGGGGACCACACATGCAAAATTCACTTTTTAATGTTTTTTTACTAAACTTTGGGTATTTACTTGTAAGAATTAAGAGGAGGTCAATATTAATACTGACCTCTTTATCCTTAATTAATCTACTTATTCAGATTGAATAGTAAATTCACGGATTCTGTTCTTTTTCAGTTTACCCAATATTTCTGTGATCTTTATGATGGATAAATAAACAGAGCCATTAAGTGACAAAGACGTTAACTTAGTTTGATATGTCAAAGAGACACTATCATTTATTTAGAATAAATCAACTAAATTAACACCATTACACTTGATTGACATGATTTCACTTTCTTTCAATTTAAAACGTCAGCACACTTGATTTAACACAACAGACATAAATACTAGATGTTACACATATTTAGTCTGAGGGGCATTTCAGCTTAAAAATATAGTTTCCAGCTTAGGTTGAGAGGGAAAAGAAATAGGAGGAAAGATTTAAGAAGAAAATTATCCTGAGCATGAGACCAGAGTGACACTTCTCATCCGACTTCTGCTAAAATCCAAGTACGTTTTGTAAACAGCCCTTTACCTTTTGACGACAGCCCGGTAAGAGGGAAGACACCAGCCTTCAGATGCACAGAGTCCTTTAGTCCCAGCACGTCCAAAACTGGTTTTAGTTTACGTTTCAACGTCTCCTGGCTTCCGCGTTGGTCATCAGAGAATATGTCAGCTTCAGGCCTCTGACTTCAAGAAGAGATGTTTCTCAAAGAAAGTTCATTAGGAACTTTGGAGCTTTTGCTCGGGGAACTGGATGGAGGCGTCCATCAGTTCTAGCTGACAAGTTAGTCTTTGGCTCTTGACCAAGCTTGACCAGCTGCAAGGCAGAGAGCTTTCAGGTCTCCGTCCATTCAAACTCTCTGTCCATTCAAAGACTGAAGCGTTTCCGCCCAGTTAGAACTTAAAAAGACAGGAACACAGAGAGGAGTTCACTTGCCTTATCAAACCCAAGGTTACAAGCCAGCAGCAGAGGGAAATGTTTAGGAACAGACAGAGAAAGCTGGAGCCTTGTTCATGAAAAACAACTGATTAAACTGTCTTCTTATTTCTAAACAAAACAGTCGGGTCTCTGTGACCCGATATTTCCCTTTAACACAGCAGTGAACACAGTTTAACTCTCACAGAATAACACAGCTTAAAAGCACACATCATGAAAATGACGAAAGTTATTCTTTTGATCACATTAGAATAAAATCAAAGATAGAAATAGTCTCTTTTGGTGACTATATTTATCAGATTATAGCTAAATGAATGATTTTGTAGTAAATGTCTTGCTTTACTGAGTGGTCAGTAAAGGTCATCACTGGACAGTTCAAAGACCCTAATTTGACCCTGGGTAGGTCCATTACATACTTCATAAAAAAACAGTCCTTGTGCCAAAAAAATGCACCCAGTGGTTTATTTACTCTAAGTAGATTTATTTATTTTTGATAAATACACCAGGATTCACACTTCCTGCATTTATTGACGTCACAAGCCGCCAGCCAATCAGATCAAACCTGAGTCCAGCCCCTCACCTAGCAACCCCTGGTTAGGCTCAACCCACTTCTGTATTAAACACATGACTGTTGTTTTTCATGATTTCATCTCATCTTTTGTTTATATGTTCTTAATTTCATGTGTACAGCACTTTGTTGCAGCTGTGTTTTTTTAAATGGCTTTATAAATAAAGTATAATTGTTATTTTTATGTTTTAGTTCAATTTTTAGTGTATTTGCGATCGCTGCCAACGCGCAGCCGGCAAAAATTAAACGAGCGGACCACAGGCGGAAGGACCGGGTTCGACGGGACCCTCTTCCGGCGCGATGGAGCGGAGCTTCAACTGTACAGCCTTGCAGCAGCCTCGCAGCAGGCTCGCAGCAAGAGGACCTTCTCCTTACAGATTAATTTACGGGAGACACTTGGTGAACTTTGTGTTGTCTTCACTGGAACAGCGATAACTCCCAAAATCTCATCGCGTGCAACGAGCGGAGCTGGCGAAAACCGGAAGAGGAACAAGCTAACATTAGCTTCGGATTCGGGTGGTCTAATGCTAAAAGGAGCAGCAAACTGCGGCGCGCTCAGACGGGTTTCGGTAAGTTATCTTAAGCTAACACTAACAGTAAGTCAAATGAGTAATAAAAAAAGAGCTAATTTTAAAACAACAACACATTACAGATACTGGCTGTTACAGAGGGCGTGAACAGATCGTTGAAGGGCGTGGACTTCAAGAAACCGGTCGTTCAAAACGAAAGTTAAAAATGGCAGAATTAAAAAGGGTATAATTGATTATCTAATAATTATTTTGTGCATTAAATTGAAGGAATAGGGTCTGGATATCCCACAGAAATACCATAAAAATTTAAAAAATACATCTGAGGTCCCCTTTAATTGGTTATTGTAGCTAATCTAATCCATGATAGCTTACATACCAGGTGCATATAGGTAAGGCTTAATGTAGAATCCCAATCATAAGCCCACCTAAAACCACATAATTGCATGACACATTGAACCAGGGTGGCACCGACTGGAAGCCATCCAGCCTGCAACCTTCGATGTGGGGACCTGCTGATCCAACGTTGGTCTTCAACCTTCATCCAAGGGCCGCCTCCTCTGCTTCAATCGAGGGATCCCCTCTACATGCTGATTAAAATCCATTCTTGCTGATGAAATCAATAACCCCCATCGTTGTGGATTTACCGTTGTGGATTATAAGACTTTGTTTTCCAAAGGATCACAGACTCAGTTTTCCATGGGTTAACAGACTATGTTTTCCAAAGGATTGAAAGCTTACCGCAATGGGATTACTTACGAACAGTATGGAATTTCCAAAAACATTATGGGAGTATAATTTTGAACTTTTTTTCTTTTTTTCCCACTTGCTGGATTACATAGAGGTCAGAGACATTCGGTGGTATCCTTTCGTGTTGGAACTCATCTCCAAGGACAGGCGATGATTTCCAAAAAGGGGGACTGTAGTGGAACACCTCATCTCTGATATTTTAGGCTTGACCTTCAAGTACACCTCTCTGCATCTCTTTGAAACTCTAAGTGTTACACTTTCTTGAAGCTCTCAAGGAAACAAGTGACACTATTATTGTTACAATTATTTTGAATTAATGGACACTAATTAATCAGATTGAACTTTCTCTTTAATGTGTGTTAATTCAGAATTGATCTACAGTATATTTTGTCATTTAATGATGATCTGTTACTTGCATGAGTTTGACCCTTCTGCTGGTTTATTTCTGCAGATCAAGCAGGTTTTAATATTATGGCACAGTTCAGGGTAAACTTTTAACTTGTAACTTCCTTCTCTGTTTTGTCTGTGAAAGTTAGCCATAATATTCTCTATGCTCACAGGCCAGGCCATCTGGCCAATTCTGTAAATAGTTTTCCTGTTGTCCGTCAGAGACATTTCTGCCTAATGTCTCTATCTTTTATTTTGTTAAACCAGCCAGTAGTTATTGAGGAGGTGGGGGAGACCCCGCCTCCCATATAAAGATCCATTTCCTGCATTTTCATTTTAGTGTTGAAGGAGAGAACTTGCTACCAACTGGTTTCTCCTCTGGAAAAAGCTGGAAACGTCCCGGTCATTGTGTCAATTAGACCTACGTTATCAGCAGAATCACAGTAAAGCCTTACTCTGATTCCTTCACTCATTTCTGAAAGAATTTGTTTTCTGAAGTTTATTTTGAAAATCAGTCAGTACGCTTGGCTCCGTTCCTGCCGGGAGAAGCGTTATTCTTGCTCGTCTGAATCAGCTCACACACGCGGAAGCTATCTGGACGTGAACTGGACAACACAGTCCGTTAGTGTCCACAAACTTCAACTCTTATCTCCAAGACGTATCGTCAACAGGTAACGAGGCGTTGATGTGTTCTGAACGTGTGAGAAGCCCAGCTGAGACCTGTATGGGAAAGTTGCCACCCTGGTTGGTTCAAATAATCAACTTCGGTTAACTTAGCCCTTCAATCTTTTATCTTCCATTCTATTTCTTCCTTTTCTTAACACAGTGAAACTAAGTAATGTGCCAACAGTTAAATTCTAACTGTCTGTTTGTTTTAATTTGAATTCTTGTCAACGTAGTTATTAAATCAGAGCTAATATCGATACAAATGTTTAATGTACTTTCATGATAATTTCAATAAAATTTCTATTTTCTGGTGGACCAACATAAGTTGAAGTCTCTCGTGAAATTACATTTTTCCTAGTCACAGTTAAAGCAATTTAATATTGGAAAAAGGGTGAACTCGCGAATTGGTGGTAAGTTTGTGCAGATAAACTCTGCTCAGACCTGTGCATCTAAAATATAGGTAAGTCAGTAAACTGACCAATAAGTCCTATATTATTACAATAATGGTGGCCTTGTAAGTGTTTAAATACCTTACAGTATATATATTGTTACACAGCTCAAGTGATGTCTTTCTAGCGCTTGCTTGATTTATCATACGGGGTACAGTTAGCGAACGACTCGGAGATTCCATGCTGAATTATCTTACGTTTCTGTGGTTGTGTAGCTTTAGTTGCCGGACTTTCATGCACTCCTGGTAACGAGACGGGTGCTGATTCTTCAGATGGTGAAATAAGTTCGACGTATTTCCCCCTCTCGATATTACAGGCTTCTTGCACTCCCTGCAGATTACTGTGGTCTGTTCTTTATCTGCTCGTTTGAAGCCAAAATAATTCCACACGACTGAAGAACCTCCTTTCATGGAAAATAATTCTTCAGCAGTAATGCTTTCAGCCCTGTTTACCATTTCCTTGTTTACAACTCCAGTTACCTGGCAAACTTCTTTTTTTTCTGCAGCAAACTTTTGGAGCAGCTAGCATGACCGCCCACGTGAACGCAATCCGTTGCGTGGGATGGCGTAAATACGTCATAGTTATACGTCACAAAATTAGCATATCATGATATAACTTTTTTGCCCGGGCAAACGTTTTCTACCGGTAATACCGGGCACGATATGATATGGCCCAGCCCTAACACACCACTGTTCAGTTCAATTCATTTCTTCTATTCAAAATTAAAAACTAGGAATGAAAGGATATAATGTCTTAACCAAGTTCAGTTCAGTTCAATTCATTTCTTCTTTAATTGCCACATCAAAAACAAAATATTGTTCGTTGGGGCAAGACAAAGTTCTGGAGGAGGGCTTTCCTTTAAGGAACATGTCACTTTTCACTTTGTTACCAGATCTCCAGTGGTCACTAATCCCCCTCCGCCTCCTTTGGCCTTCTAGCATTCATCAGTCAGTTCAGTGGGAGGTGGGGAGACATGTCCTCTGAAGCTATCTGAAGCTGGACGAATTAGTTTGCTGTAGTCAGGTCCATTTCTTTTCATCATCTTAGTCCACCAATACTTCTCAGCCGGCAGGATACAACATGTCAAAAAGGAAATTAAAATTAGCACTAAGCTTGTACAGTACTAATCTCTGTCGTAAATTTAGATCAAAACCATTCCACGACCAGTCATATTTGCCAACATTTTTATTAAGCATTACTTTCAAATCTTTATTATCCTCATAGTCTCGGAAAATATTCAGCCTAGCATAGTATTCTCAGGAATGTACGTGCAGCATTCATCTTTAAAAAATATGGCAAACTCCGACTTTAGCTGCTAATAACCAATCTGATGTTTGTCTGTTTTGCATTACCATTTTATTACCCTTTGTTTCATGTAATTGTTCTCCAATCATTTCAAGAGCTTCTGTGGTTTACTTAAAATTCATTGTTGGTTATAATAATTATAATTAATCCATTTAACATTTTTGTTTACTGTTATCCATGGACGGTTAGATTCTATCCATGCTTTAGTCTCACCCCATGCTTTGAACTCATACGAAATCCTTTTGTATTGACCTATTGTACACAAATATACATTTTGATCCAAAACATCATATCTTTTATTTCACCTCTTATAATCATTTGTGTGTAATATAATCGACTCATTCACTCGATCATGCAACATTTTCATTGCAACTTTTATTTTAACCATAGCGAATTTTCCAATCCATCTTGGTGGCAAAATATTCAGCAAAATATCTTCTCCATACATCCAATAACTATCTGCAATATGAAAGGTTTTGTCAACGAATAGATATTGTTAGAATTTTCATGTTTATGTTATCACGTTCTTAACTTAGAGGTTCTAAGTTTTCATTCCACACAGATGTATTGATAAAATGGCATCATATATGCATGTGGAAACCAAAAAAGTGTACCCTTTTCATTGTATTATCTAAATTAAATCCTTTACTTATAGGACATTTAATATTTAATGTCATAATCTATTTTATGTCTTGTTGGTGATCCTCTTGGATCTTATAACTACTATAGATATTCGGATAATTATAAAATTACTGTGCTCCATATAGAAGCCTACACTTTATTCCACATTTTGGAAGTTTAAAAACATTGGTAAGTATGGGTGTTTCTTTGGTGTTTATTTTCTTTACATTTTTTCTTTCTCTTTATTAATTAAAGACCATGTAAAGTAAAATTAAATTTGTGTTTTGAGTTTGTCACACGGCATAAATATGTGTTATTAATCACCCATTGTAAGGATGGCTTGTCCCGTTGGTCAGTTTTGTCCCCCTTGTGATGTTTGGTCATGTCTGCTTCCCCTTGTGATGTTTTCCTAGTTCAGTCCATGTTTATCAGTTTTGTCCCCCTTGTGATGTTTGGTCATGTCTGTTTCCCCTTGTGATGTTTTCCTAGTTCAGTCCATGTTTATCAGTTTTGTCCCCCTTGTGATGTTTGGTCATGTCTGTTTCCCCTTGCGATGTTTTCCTAGTTCAGTCCATGTTTATCAGTCCATGTTTATTTACTCATCATCCTGGTTTACTTCATGTTTCAGATTTAGTTTTCCAGTCTTGTCTGTTAGTTGCAGTAGTTAGTTTCCCTAGTTCAGACATTCCTCCAAGACTCAGTTTAGCTTCCCGGTCCTGCTCTGTGTCTTTGTTAATTGTCCCCAGGTGTTTGTGATTTGTCTTGGCTGTGAATACTTAAGCCCTGCCTGTGTCTCATTTATTGTTGCTGCATAGTCTGGTATAGCCTCATGTCTCTCGCCACAGCTCCTGTGAGTATTGCTGCCACGACAGCCTTGTTTATTTGTTATTAAAAGTATTTATTTTACGATCTCTTGCCTCCTGCGTTTCCGTCTGCGCCACTGGGTTTTAACACGCTCTCTGAGTGAAACCGTGACATTATGCAGCGAACCTCACAAAAAGCCCAGCAGACGGAATGTTTCGCCTACCTGTTCGCTCGAGTCCACGCAGAGGGACGTGACCGTCTTCCGTTGTGGTGGATTTCAGCTCCATGAGGACCGCACGACGTCCCTCTCCAGTTCGGCTTTTCCTCCATGTCCACTCGTTTCCGGGTGGACCTCGGGTGAGGATGACGACGAACTGTGTTTCCCTTTTGTTCCCCAGTCTCCACACCGCCAAAGGAGCGGAAAAAAGAGGACCTGGAAGCGCTTACCTACACCTCCGTCTTGGTCGGCTGATCGGGCTCGGTCCAGCGAGTCCGAGCATTTTGGGCACGACTCCAGCGCTCCGGTGGGGGCGCGTTCCATGGCCTCACCTCCTAGGTTCCCGGTGAGGGTGGACACAGACGCTCCACCGTCGCTCGCAGCGTTTCTAGCTCGGTTCGATGAACCCGGTCACAGCGTCCCCACGGGGGCGGGTCTTCATGACGCTCACTCATCTCCCCATTCATCTAGTGACCAGATGAAGGGGGGCCAGCACACAGGTCAGTCAACTGAACACTATTCGGTCTCTCCAGCAGAGGTCGCCCTAGGAGAGCCTTCAGGGGTGATAAAGGTTCCTGTCACTTCACCTTCACCTAGAGACGCTTCCTTTATTAACTCATGCCAATTTCAGCCCAGTGAACTTATCCACATAACCCAGACCTTAGACAATCTAATCACCTCTGCTAAGAATAACCCAGACTGTTTTGATTTTTTGCTTACCCTCGCTGAGAAGTTTATGTTGTCCCAACCTGGTCTGAACCAACTTCCAGAATATGAACAGATGTTAATTGGAGTAAGGACTCTAAGGTTATCAGGTCCTGAACATACAGCAGCAGCACGCCCTGAACCGACTGGCTCTCCAGCGCTTGCTTTGTCCTGCTCTAAGGAGGTTTCTGACACTCCTGTTGTTTTTGCTGACACTCCTGTTGTTTTTGCTGAGGGAGAACCTGAACCAAGAGAGGTGCTCCAGTCTCGTCCTGGACCGCGCCGTCGCCGTCGTGGCAGAGATCGATGGCAGAGAGGACCTACAGACTCTTCAGTTCTTGTTCCTGCACCTGGTTTTCAACCTACAGCTCCAGAACCTGCAGTAGCGGGTCGTCCAGAACCTGCAGCAGCGGGTCGTCCAGAACCTGCAACGGGTCTTCCGGTTCCTGCAGCTCTAGCATGTCTCGGGAGAGTCCAGGAGGACCCCTCCCATGTTTCCTGTCTCGAGGGGTTCCTGGAGGGAGCCCCTCACGTTTCCTGTCTCGGGAGGGTCCAGGAGGACACCTCCCATGTTTCCTGTCTCGAGGGGTCCCTGGAGGGAGCCCCTAACGTTTCCTGTCTCGGGAGAGTCCAGGAGGACGCCTCCCATGTTTCCTGTCTCGAGGGGTCCCTGGAGGGAGCCCCTCACGTTTCCTGTCTCGGGAGGGTCTAGGAGGACGCCTCCCATGTTTCCTGTCTCGAGGGGTCCCTGGAGGGAGCCCCTCACGTTTCCTGTCTCGGGAGGGTCCAGGAGGACGCCTCCCATGTTTCCTTTTGGCCAATGGTCTCTCATCCAGAGGGCGCTGCCCTGTCTCCGGCTCCAGAGGGCGCTGCCCTGTCTCCGGCTCCAGAGGGCGCTGCCCTGGCTCCGGCTCCAGAGGGCGCTGCCCTGGCTCCGGCTCCAGAGGGCGCTGCCGCCTTGCTTCCAGCCTCGGAGGGCGCTGCCGCCTTGCTTCCAGCCTCGGAGGGTGCTGCCGCCTTGCTTCCAGCCTCGGAGGGTCCGACGCCTTTCATGCATCCTGTTCCGAGGGGGTCCTGGAGGATGCTCCTCCCATATCCTATTCTCCCGTATCCTGTTCCGAGGGGGTCCTGGAGGACGCCCCTCCCGTGTCCTGTTCCGAGGGGGTCCTAGAGGACGCCCCTTCCATATCCTGTTCCGAGAGGGTCCTAGAGGACGCCCCTCACATCTTCGGCTGCTCAGAGGTCTTACAGCCAGCTACAATGGGTACCCGCACTGCAGACGCCTCCACGTCTACGGAGGGTCCCGGCGCATCGGATGCCTCCACGTCTACGGAGGGTCCCGGCGCATCGGATGCCTCCACGTCTACGGAGGGTCCCGGCGCATCGGACGCCTCCACGTCTACGGAGGGTCCCGGCGCGACGGACGCCTCCACGTCTACGGAGGGTCCCGGCACGACGGACGCCTCCACGCCTACGGAGGGTCCTGGCACGACGGACATCTCCACCGTGGGTCCACACATCGAGTGCGTCTCTACGTTCGATGGCTCCTCACCTGATGTCTCTGCGCCCGACGACTCCTCGACTTTCGTCTCCGTCTCTTCGCCCGACGTCTCTTCGCCAGACGTCCCCGACAACGTCTCTTCACCGGACGTCCCCATGCCAGACGTCTCAACGCTCGATGGTTCCCACGACATCTCGTCTCTCGACTCTACGCCAGACGTCTCGTCTCTCGACTCTACGCCAGATGTCTCGTCTCTCGACTCGACGCCAGATGTCTCGTCTCTCGACTTAATGCCGCTTGACTTCACGTCTGTCATCTCGTGGCTTGGCGCCACTGCGCCGCATGAGGGTGCTCCTGTTTTGGGTGGACCCTGGAGGGTTCTACCCTCGTCTTCGACTTTCCTGAGGCCTCGTCGCCGACGGAGGCTCCTGGTGGTGGGCTGCCTTCCTGCTGCCCGCCTGACTGGCCGACCGCCCGACCGGCTCCTGCCTGAGGGGTGGCATCCCGGCCGACCTGCATCTGCCTGGTGGGCGACCTCCCGGCCGACCGCCCGGCCGACCGCCCGACCTGCTCCTGCCTGGTGGGCGGCGCCCCGGTCGTCCGCCTGAGGGGTCTTGTGACTGCTGTCGACTTCCTGGCCACGATACTTGGAAATGTTTTTGAGTTTCTAGTTTGGTCTTTGTGTTTAGCTACCGTGGTTTTGTTCTAGTTTTCGTGTCCTTGTGTCCCTTGTCTTCCTCGTTCCCTCCTTCCTTGCAGTTTCCTCCAGCCCTGGGTTTTTGGGTGTTTTTTCTTGGGGACACCTGGGGGTGTCTTTGAGGGGGGGTACTGTAAGGATAGCTCGTCCCGTTGGTCAGTTTTGTCCTCCTTGTGATGTTTGGTCATGTCTGTTTCCCCTTGTGATGTTTTCCTAGTTCAGTCCATGTTTATCAGTTTTGTACCCCTTGTGATGTTAGGTCATGTCTGTTTCCCCTTGTGATGTTTTCCTAGTTCAGTCCATGTTTATCAGTTTTGTCCCCCTTGTGATGTTTAGTCATGTCTGTTTCCCCTTGTGATGTTTTCTTAGTTCAGTCCATGTTTATCAGTCCATGTTTATTTACTCATCATCCTGGTTTACTTCATGTTTCAGATTTAGTTTTCCAGTCTTGTCTGTTAGTTGCAGTAGTTAGTTTCCCTAGTTCAGACATTCCTCCAAGACTCAGTTTAGCTTCCCGGTCCTGCTCTGTGTCTTTGTTAATTGTCCCCAGGTGTTTGTGATTTGTCTTGTCTTGGCTGTGAATACTTAAGCCCTGCCTGTGTCTCATTCATTGTCGCTGCATAGTCTGGTATAGCCTCATGTCTCTCGCCACAGCTCCTGTGAGTATTGCTGCCACGACAGCCTTGTTTATTTGTTATTAAAAGTATTTATTTTACGATCTCTTGCCTCCTGCGTTTCCGTCTGCGCCACTGGGTTTTAACACGCTCTCTGAGTGAAAAGTATTTATTTTACGATCTCTTGCCTTCTGCGTTTCCGTCTGCGCCACTGGGTTTTAACACGCTCTCTGAGTGAAACCGTGACACCCATATAAATCTGACTGATTAAAAACATTGTTTACCTTATAAAATTAAGTCTCAAAAATAAAGAAAAAACATGATTGTGCCCTGGTCTGAAATGCTGGGGGCGTGTCAGCGCGTGGGCGTGGTTTCAGCACAGTACTGCACCCCTGTCCTGCCCCTTGAGCTGAGCTATGTGTGGAGAGGCAGACGGATGCAGCAGAGATCCACCTGCTCTGTTTTTATCTGAGTTCTGGCTGTAACAGCAGCTCATTTTTCCAAGAGTTACGATGTTTTTAGTGCACTAACAACTCTGGTTTTGTTTTTAAAGTTGAGGACACAACTATAATTCATAACTACGCTGTTATGTGTTTAATAATAACCACTATTTTAGAAGATGAGCGGACTCGCTGCACCCGGTCCGACCCGGTCACATCGCATGCGGGGTCTGTGTTGGTGATTAAAATAAAGAGTAATCACGTTGATAACTAAGTATGCAATGGACCTGTCGCATTTTCTTAGCAAAAAAGGAGCTTGTGAACTTGTAGGGCACAGGCTTAGCAATTAAAAAAAGAAGAAAAAAGAAAGAAAGAAAAGAAACATCTATTACAGAGAGGTATAAAACCACACGGTATAAAAACACGTTATGATTTGTACATTTATTACATTCGGTAGTTACTGTGCACTAAATGGTCAACACTTAGATTATTTAAAATAATAAGCACAAACGGCAACTTACTAAGTTTGGACGCAACATTATCCCACCGTCAGGTGCAGGAAAGGCGGCGGCAGTGCCCTGGAGGGAGACGGTCGGTAGCGGGTGCCCTGACGATTGCGACATCCAGGGAAGATGCAGGAACGAGGCATAATTGATTAGCTAGCTAACAATGAACAAAATATCTATGCTATTGCTATCTGATGCTATCTGCGATTCGCGAGTGAACGGATCCACCGAGGCGAAAAACTAATTTATATGGCTGGAGCTGCAGGGGGTGGGGCTTTAGACCGCGTGACGAAACTCGGTCACATTTAAACCACGCCTAAAAAATCCTGAAACAGAAATATCTTTAAACAAAGTTTGATCTATAACTCCAAAATTAATTGAGCTACAATTTTGAGACTTTTTACTCATTTACAAGATTACAATTATGACATTTATAATGTTTATTGAAGAAAATATTGAAATTCACTTTACACGGTCTTTAACACATTGTTGTGAATTGTACTGGAATAATTATTTGTAATGAACTAGGAGCTTTAGTTCATATAATGCATTCTTTTGAGGTCAATTCCTTTGGAGTATACATTTCCCATAAATACCAGGTATTTTGATTAGCTAATTCCCAAAATTCATTACTTTTAACAGGACGTGTCCTTCCTGACAACACCATGATTTATTTAAAGTATTTGTACAAATTACTTAAACAGAGGTTTAACATTGTTTCAAGTTCAGATCTTTTAATCAAATCCAATCATCCCTTTGACAATTTAAAATGTCAAAAATGTAATCACCTATGATAGTCAAAACTAGTTACAGTATTTGATAGTTGATACTAAAGCTTTCTTTAGTTAATTGTCTTCCTTTTTTAGGTTTCACAGTGTTTATAAATGCTTGAACAGGAGCAGTGCGGTCGGCATCAGTTAATTCAATGTTAGGTGATGTTAATTGTGGTTTTAATTCAGCCATAATTAGCAATATATTAGTTTCTGTTGTTGTTTGCTCAACCATGGTTAACAAATCACTCGGTTATGTCATAATTACTTCAGGTGTGGATCTGACTACTGTGGTTGAGAGTATGTCAACAATTTTTGATTTGGGTGATGTTTCAGTCCATTCTATGTTAAAATCTACAGTTCTTCTTTTTCTAGATTACAGTCGTTTTATACAACATTTAGTTGTGTGTTTTGATGAAAAGTTATAAGATTATATGTTTCATTGGGATTACAATCTTTGAACATGTGTATTAAGTGTATTATTAATGCTGGCAAAGGTGTCAGAAATGTGGTATGGTGTTTTTGTTGTATCATACTCAACTTATGTGGAACAATTTTGTCCTGGTTCCGGCTGCAGCCTTGGCAAACGCTCTGGTGACTGGTGTGCACGGACCTGGCCATGTTTTCTTTACTGGTGTCTTCACCTCCTCCAGTTCGGGTTCATGTCATCATGGATGCCCCTAGAATTATCCAGAACAGAACACTTATCAGACTCGTTTTCTGCTCATTTCATGGTACCAATGTCAAAGTTTCTTTTCTTCATAACACTGCCTTGTTTGTTGTCTGGAACTCTGGTGCAATGACTGCGGTGACACCAGGTACAGCTTCCTTCTTCCTGGATTTCTGCATGAACCATGTTGATCTTTGTATCTTGGACTTTTGCTTGGACCATGTTGATCGTCTCTCAATCTCGACTCTGCAACAGGTGTAGCTTCCCACCAACTGGCCATGGACCTTCCAGAGTGATCCCTCACGCCTCGTGTCATGTCATTTCCTTCAGGAAGACCTCGTTATCCACCTCGTCTCCACTCATCTCCTTTCTCATCACCTGTAATGAAAACATGCTTCCCTTCTCCTTTTCTTTCATAACATTCTGGTTCATGCTTAAGAAAAGAGCTTGGCGATAAACTGTTAACTGTTAACTTAATATGGAAGCTGGTATGTTAAAATTTTGTAAACAAAGTTGAAACTGCTCAATGTTCTGATTGTGATCCACCTCCCTTTTATAATTTTTTATATGACATTTGTGTAACCATGCACTTTCATGTAGTTCATGCGTAATTTTTGTTTATTAGATTAGTAATGTACTCATAACATTAAGGTTCCATGCCTATTTGAAATCATGCAATTTAATCAACCGTTTAGGTATTTCCTTCTTTGTCCAACAAATGTGTCTTTGCTTCCGGTTGAAAGCTTTGGTCTGCTTTACATGTCTGGTAGTCGTTTCCTGCTTAGAAATATTGGTGGAGGAAAAAAAACAGCTTTATACCCAATTTTGCCTCGTTAGACAAAAAGGACTGAATGATCATTTCAGCTTTTTCTTTACCTTGTTGCTTATTTGACAGCTCACAAGACTGTACCGTACACTTTTAAACACTCATGTCTTTTAGACAGAAAGAGACTAGATATTCATCTAGCTTTAATACAACCGGTTTACAAATACAGTTTCACTTTAGTTCAAGTGCTTGTAACACAAACCTTTAATTTAGTTTATTCAAACCTAAAGCACTTATGTAAAACTGTATATTACTGTCGTACCCGAAAGCTGTTTTTTGTTCCAATTAATTCCAATGTGACTGTCAGCTTATGAGAACCATTTAACTTTCAATTTGTATTCAATTTGTAACATCCCAAAACGTGCAAGTTTTTTTAGTTTGTTCATCCCAATCCTCGGTAGCAAAAGAAGGAAATCCTCAGTTTACAGGTTCCACAGCCCTGATCCAGCGAACCCCTTCCTGCCAGTTGAGGGGAAAGAAATCACTTATACTATAAAATAAAACATATTTACCAAAAGGCCCAAAGTTTCTTCCAAACTCAGCCAACAGAAAAGACAGCCGGACCAGACGGCCGATCGTACGGAGCCACCAATTGTTGAAGCTATCACGTCTTCATGTTAAATAATTAAGACGAGGAGACCTTCTTCTTTGCCAGCAGGAGGGATTTTTAACAAGTTAAGATAGAACATTACAACTGACGGTCCATACCGAATCTCACTCCAAACAGCAATGCAGATTCCTTTATACCTATATCTAATGTCATAACTTACATAAGTAAGGGGTCTGTTTTACCGTCAGGGGATACAATGAAAACAGTTCTGGGAACCCAAGGCGGGACTGTTTCCCATCAGTATTTGGAGCTTTGCACGAACATAAAGTTTATATCTGCATTCTTGTCAGAGGATAAGAAGTTTTTCCTTCGCACGGAGGAAAACAAGATTAAGATTAATGACTTTGTAGTCAAAGTCCACGTCCAAGTGACTGTAATGTTTATCAAGACCTACAAATATATATCAAAACCCACAACACCATTACCAAAAAGAGGAACGAAGCACAAATACAACAAGAAGCAATATTGTCTGTATTGTAAAAAACCTGTTTCTAAATTGGCAAGACATCTTGAAAGTGCACACAATAATCAGCCTGATGTTGCAAAGGCATTCAGTTTTGATAAAGGATTGCGTAAAAGAAGAGAGCTGTTATGGTGTCTTAAAAAAAGGGAAACTTTAAACATAATGCTGATGTGGCAGTCCAAGGTGCTGGAGCATTTGTTGCTTGTTGAAGACCCACTAAAGAAAAAACAATCTGATGACTACTGTCATTGCAAAATTTGTCAAGGGCTATATGCAAGAGAAAGCCTTTGGAGACATGTGAGAAGGTGCTCCCAGAAGCCTGTTGAAATAGATCTTCCCACTGGACAAAAGCAGATACAACTTGACTTACCAAAACCCAGACAAGTTCATGAAGCTGTTTGGAAGATTGCTTGTGAAATGATCCAGGATGACATTTCTGTTGTTGTAAAAAGTGAAAGAGATATTCTTCACCTTGGTGAGTCACTGTACAACGTCAGGAAACCGAAGGAAAGAAGGAATGATCACATTCGTCAGAAAATGCGAGATGACAAGGCTGTTGATAGTCGCTAGAGCTAAAACACCTTTGAAGACAATAGAAGACCTTGTTATGCCCAGCAACTTTCCTCATGTGTTAGAAGCAGTCAGAGAAGTTGCTAGTTATGACTTGGAAAGCAACTCATATAAGGTCCCATCCTTGGCTCTAAAATTGGGGCACAATTTAGCCAAACTTGCAGGAATTGTGTAGTGCAATGCTATCATTTCACAAAACCATGATGTTGCTGAGTCAGCTAAGCAATTTGCCACTTTGTATCAGAAAAAATGGGCATAGTCAATTTCATCTGCCGCATTAGGCACGCTTCAACAAGCCAAATGGAATAAACCTCAGCTTTTGCCATTTACACAGGATGTTTCGCTACTGCACCAGTTTCTTGTAGCTGAGTATGATAAATGCATAAAGAACATGGTGGAAAAACCTAAAAGAACAAACTTTGGAAATCTTGCTCAAGTGACATTGACACAGGTTGTACTATTTAACAGAAAAAGATAGGGAGAAGTTTCAAAAATGGAGGTCCAGTCTTTTACATCCCGGAATCGCACAGAACTGAATCCCGACATAATGATGTGCCTCAGTGAGTTGGAGAGGAAGCTTGCGAACTACTTTGAAATAGTTGAGATTCGTGGTAAAAGGTCAAGAATGGTGCCTGTTCTTCTGACACCTGATATGATCACAGCACTGAACTTCCTTGTGGAAAACAGGAGTAAGTTTGATGTCCCCACAGAGAATGTGTACATGTTTGCACGTCCAGGTGCATTTTCCCATTACAGAGGCTCTGACTCCCTTCGTAAGTATGCAAACCAATGTGGTGCAAAGAACTCGAAGGCACTCACATCAACAAAATTGCGGAAACAAGTAGCCACTTTATCCACAGTAATAAATCTAAAAGAAAATGAACTTGACCAGCTTGCTAGCTTTCTTGGACATGACGTCCGGATCCACCGAGAATACTACCAGCTTCCAGACCATACTCTACAGCTGGCAAAAGTCAGCAAACTGCTGATAGCAATGGAAAAAGGGAAACTGTCTGACCTGCAGGGCAAAGGACTGGATGACATTGAAATACTTCCTGATGGTAAAGTTTTGTATGAAACATCAGTTACAAAAATTCAAATATAAGGTGTGTTTGGCCTTTTGATTTTTTGATACTTTGTCTTGACTGTTTTTACCCAACCAGATAAGGTTCACATAACTGACAATGATTCTGATGAGGAGACCATAGCTGGCCTAGATCAGCAGACAGGTATTGTGGCTTGTTTAGTATGTTTTAATACTAAAGTTCTGACACTGAACATAGTTTATATATGCTTTACTTCATTAATACTTTTTTGATGTTCAGGAACTGAGACATCTGGGGATCCGGAGCACACACCTGACCCGAAGCACACACGTGACTCAATCAGACTGGGCAACATGGAGGCCACTTCAGATTCAGTCACGTTGGAACACTTAAAGGGCAGGTCCACAAAAACCATTGTCAGCATTAAACCAACAGGTGATAAAATATGAAATGCACCCAAGTATGGTGAATGTAGTGAATAAAATAAGTGATTGTATGTGTTACAAAAATACCATTCTTTTTAAAGATGTATTTATTTATCATGATACATACTCCATATTTTCAGTTTTACAGCAAGACACTGTAATTAATGTGGGTGCATATTCAGAGTCAGAGTCAGAGTCAGAGAGTCTTTATTGTCATTTGCACCGCATGTGGTACATGAGATGAAAACGAGATTATGTACACGAGGTCCCAGTTACATCCAACAACAAATGAAAGAGAAAAACAGTAATAACATCGAGAACTAACTAAGAAAAACATCAACTAGTAATACACTAAGCCTAATATAGTGGGAATAAACAGCAGCACGAACATGAGTTTGTATGAGCAGATGGTCACAGATGGTCACAGATGAACACAGCAACAAGAAAACATATCAGCATCACCATGATGTGATATTTTGCAGTGTTTATTTTAATTTTATTTTTATTTATTCATGAGTCTAACAGCCTCAGGGTAGAAGCTGTTCCTCAGTCTAGTGGTTCTACACTTGATGCTCCTCAACCTCCGTCCTGAGGGGAGTGGGGCAAAGAGTGAGTGTGCTGGATGAGTGAGGTCTTTCATGATACAGGTGGCTCTTTTCCTGCATCTAGAGGTGTAAATGTCTGTGATGGTGGGGAGACTGACTCCAACAGACTTCTGTGCAGCCTTCACCACTCTCTGCAGAGCTTTTCTTTCTTCAACTGTGCAGCCTCCATGCCACACGTTGATGCTGGAGCACAGGATGCTCTCCACTGCACACCTGTAGAACGAGGTGAGAACTGGGCTGCTCAGACCGGCTCGTCTCAGCCGTCTGAGGAAGTAGAGTCTCTTTGAAGGACTCCAACAAAAAGCAAGGTAAAAAGAAAGTTTTAAATTCACATTTTTGCCTAGAATATCTTATATTAAATATGTTACATAATTATTTTTAAGTTAAGACATTTTATTTTGTTTCCATGTGTAACAGCTGGGAAGGGGAAAAGGAAGTGGAGAGATGAAGAAGTGAAGGCTGTTGAACAACACATGATGCATTTTATAACAAGCTGCAAAGTACCAGGTAAAAAGGACTGTGATACCTGTCTCCAAGCAGAACCAGTAGCTCTAAAAGACAGAGACTGGGCTGGAATCAAATACTACATTCATAACTGAATCGTATCCCTGAAAAGGAGGATGAATAAATAGGACTATTCTATCCTAAACTTGACTTGGGTGCAATTTTGTGAGTAAAAGGAAATTTTATTTTCATTCTGTGCTTTTGTAAGGTGCTTGGTTCTGTAAAATTTGATGTTTATATACAAAAGTTTTTTCCAACTGTCCAGTGATTTTATTTACAGCACTTGCTCTAATTTCTTTAAGGAAATATGACAAATTCAAACTATGCACCTAGTTAATTGCTAACAGTTCTTTCACGTACCATTCTTTTAAGACTCTGTTCAGCACTAGTCTGTTGTTGGCTAGATGTTTGTAAATGGGGTTTTTCCACTTTTATGGACAAATACTGTGAAATGGAAGTCATAAGTTTAATTTGAGTGAATATGACAAGACTTTTTTTCAGCCAAAATGTCTAAAAATGCTGTTCAGTTAAAAGACAGTGGACGTTTTATTTATGTTTATTTAATTTTATTCATTTGTTTTTGTTTATTGTTCATTTTGAAAAGCACAATGAAACCTCACTGAGTTTACATTTGTTGCCAACATTTAAAAAAAGTCAAGAAAGTCAGTGTTCCGAGTTTTTCTCTCTTTCCACATGAATTCCATCTGCAAAATTCATAAATGTCATAAAATAAGGATTAAATAGTAGACACCATATTCTTTGACTATATATATATTGATTCATACATAGTATATATATTTTTTGTAATATATTAGTACCTGAACAGCTTAACCTGGTAAAACCAGACCCTTGTCCTTCACTTTGCTTCGTACGAGGGTCTGGACTCTAGGCTATAGAGAAGCCATTCTTGCTGGAGGCGTGGCCTCTGCTGAAGTTTAAAGTAATTGAAATGGTTGGCCGTGATGTATGTCGCTGTGAAAGAGGCTAAGCTAAGAAGCTAACTGGAAATCGCATGTGCTGTAAACAACCCTACTGAGAGGAGAGAAGCACCGAGCCAAATGAGACAGCTATAAATGAGAGTTGCTGCTTTGTCAGACAAATTAAATAAAATTTGGAAGCCTTATAAACACGGACTGGCTTCATTCACTTCCTCCACTGCCATATGCTAAACTAACTAGCAGACACTACGCAGAAAATCAACGTTGTTCCAAACCCCACATTCTGTTTGCTGATTGGACCAGGTAAAATAAACTACAAGCAGACATTGTGCAGAAAATCAACGTTCTGTTCTCTGATTGGCCCAGACGAAAATTCTCCTGATGAAATCCTTTTCTATGGAAGAAATCCCAGACGGAGCAGTGAAGGGAAACTAGAATTGAGCTGAGCTGTGTAGGAAGGCATGGGCCAGGCTATGAACAGCTCAGTTTTACTGTCTTTACTATTGCATGAACATCTGATTTATTTCAAATGTCACTTGATGGATGAGTGTGATGAATACACACCTGTGCTTATTATGCACATATTTCAAACAGGCCATGTTGCAAATAATTACACAGATTATCTGGTCCTCATAAGTCACTTATACTAGAAAATAATGTGTGTATTGGGTCTCATAAGTCACCTAGACCTGAAATAACTGTGTGTGAGGTTAGAGTCCCCATAAGACACAAAAACCAGTTAATGTCCCCATATGCCTTATAAAAATCATGTGCGAAAAAATATAGCTCTAGCTAAAATCTCAATAGATGGCTGTGTTCTTGGAAGCATGGATAGCAACACTTTGGATTCTCAAGCCTGTAGTACCTTCGGAAAGGCGTGTACCCATATGTCCTGTTTTTGTCATATGTCCTGATATTTCACAAAAACAAGTATGTGTGTGTGTATGTGAAAATATAGCTGAGGTATTTTGAGCAGATTTTCTGATCACAAGGTCAACTTTATAAACCTCTATTAGAAAAAAACTACAAAAAAGCATTATATAAAAATCGTTCCGAGCCTTGAACGTTAACAGATAAATACTATAACCAGATATCTGAAAAAATAAATGATTACTAACTAACAAGATGAAACCTGTGCTAACAGCAGGCCTAGCTTGTCCAAGAACATTTTTGGGGCTGGAGGTATCGTCTCCTACAAAGAAACAGAAAATAACACTGATTTGAGCTACTAGCACTCTCCATTTAAAACATGACTAAATGTTTGTTTTTATTTATCTTGGCTGCCACTTGCTGCAGCCTGCTGGTTCAATAAAGAACTCACCTTTTTTTAACTCGGCCTGCTTCCTTCAGGATTTATTGGGCAGAGTTGCTGTTCACCTACAGGTCCTGCCTATAAATATGACATGCTATGTTTGGTGCAAGGTGGAGACTCGTTGTACCAAGAGAGGCTTGTTGAATGAGTGAAGGCTCATTGAAATCTACTGGAAGGTGTAAAATTCAGCTGAGGTTCAGTGGAACTGCTGAGGACACTGTCAGGTAACTGAACAATACTGAGAGATCTCTACCCTCTCAGATTGTTGTTGTTTGCTCTAGTTGGAGCTGAAATAGGCCCTTAAGGCCTGGCATTGGTTTCAGGACTAGTTGCTACTGTTGAGTGCTATGAGTATTAAAGCACTTTGAGTGTTTGTGTGACTCTAGCTTAACTGGAGTGTGGTTTTGGACCGCTGTACTCTGGTTGACTCTTCTTTTTTGTCAGATGCTGAAGGGAAACGTCTGAGCAGCTGCCCAGGAGGAGGACAGCTAATGTGAACAGAGTGAGAGTCTGTTTCCATATTTTTCTCTATTTATTTGATACTTTTGACAATGTGGATGTTGGTAGTTCAGTTATCGCTTTTCTGTTTATTCAGAGGGATTATTGGCCAGTGTTATGAAATAAAATAATTTTGTCTTTGTGTTTTCATTTATTTTAAAGAGTTTTCACACGGTGGTCAAATGATCAGTCTCTCTCTTGTAGAATGACAGGATTTGCTGAGGGGACATAGGATGTGAGCAAGTACTCATGTGAGATTCTGGTTCTGAAAGGGTGCTTTGTTTGGATCTGTTCTGCTTGGGTGAGAAAGGCCTGGCGCCTCTTTGTCAGTTTTACGACTTTGTAGAATATATGACTGGCAGGAAATCTACTGAAAGCCACTCTCTGGTTCTGCATGTTTGCTTAGCCAGGGAGTGTCAGAACAGCCCTAATCTATGTGTGTCTTTGGTGTGGTTTGGTGTCCAGTTGCACTGATTGGTCACTTGGTGGTCTACTAGTGTGTGTGTGATTTGTGGGTGCTCAGCATTGCTGTATATTTAGTTTTGGAAACCAGAGTAAGCTGAAACCCCCTGAGGCCTGGGTAAACCAGAACAGAAGCTTTCTGGCAGTGGGGTAGGACAAGAAAACAAAGCAAAACTGCTCTTATTGGTTAAGGCAGGCAACGCCCTACGAAAGAATAAAGGAATGAGTTTTTCCTTCTCCAGCAGTCAACGCGAGCGGGCCATGGGGAAAGCAGCCCACCAAGGTCATATGCGGGGTCTCCCTGTCCCCCTCTCTCCCTGCCTCCTCCCTTCTCCTCTCTCTCTCTCTCTCACTGTCCACGTCTTTTAAACAAATGTAATGGCTGTTAGAAATAGAACAAATGTATTCTGTGATTTTTTAAACTTATGATTAATTAAACTGGTTTGGAACTTTAAGTGAGCGTCTGTCGTGTTTAAGTGTATCTCTCCTTTTTGATCCAAAGTGAAACCAAAATAACGAATTCGGGGCGAATAAGAATCAAAGCCAACAAAATGGAGGTTCCACCGAGATTGGTTGCACGCGCGGACAGGAAAGGACGAGCAGGAGTCCAGAGCACTGATCAGTGACCGGTCTACACAACAATGAGGTAAGCAGATTGCCTGTTTCAACAAAAAATCTGAAATTGGACATTTATAGGCAAATTTTACTCAGTGTGTTTGGACTCTAGGGTTAATACGTGTAAAAAGAAAAAAGAACGTTACAATTAAAAGTAGAATTATAAGTTTCCAGCCAAGACTCCAGATCCCAGAGTAAAAACACGCAGTGGTCGCACCACCAGGATGTCCGACGGGTCCACCTAGTTGAGGGGGAGTGGGGTCTTAGAATAAATATTCGTCTCACTCCTGTAACCCTAGACTGAGTTACTGTATCTCGTTAGGTTTTGTGGCTAACTATAAAACAGTGTCAATTAAATCTACTTATAATTTGATTTATGATAAGTAGAGGTGGGATCTGGTGAGGTAGTGTATTTGTATATTACCATGCGTAAATACGTTATAATACACTAGGAATAAAGGTATTGAAAAATTAAAACCACAAACAAATAAAATAAATAAAGTGTGGGACTGAGTGAGAAATTGAGGAAAACGCGCTGACTTTCGCAGATAAAATAACTCGATAGAGTTCCAAATCTGGACCAGTTGAAAATAGAATAAAATTAGTCACAGAATACTAAATCCTTTTTTATGTTCTAAAATAATGGTTTCCTGCCATGTGAGGAGTCAACACACATACCAATCTTACCCATACGGAAAAGATATATATAAATTTTATAAAGTTTTTATATGTTCTGTTTGAAACTTATATTTTTTGTATAATGCATTGAAACCAGGTATAAGATCCTTAGTAAATTTGTATAAAATGAAACATATATAATTTGTATACTTATAAGAACAATATATGACAGTAATTTCACATACAATATCCTTAGTAGGAAAATGTACTATTAAACTTATATGAGTAGGGCAATCACCCATGAAACAAAAATACTTAAGTACTATAGAAAATGTACAGGTACTGATGTCACAAATGTGAGACATACATAGACTGCAACCCAATCCAAAATTAAAATCAATGGGTAAACACACGTTAACAAAAACACAATTTTAACACATACTGACAACTAAATTTTGGGCCAACTTTAGTAATTTTGTAAAATATAATAATTTAATGGAAGTATTTAATCTTGCATACATAAAATGACAACGTATTCCATTATTTTGTAGCAATACTTTTAATTCCGCACACAATCAAATGGAACTTAAATAGTAAATGGAGCTTATTTATATAGCACTTTCCAGCCCCATATGAGGGACCCCAAAGCGCTTTACAATACCAACCATCCACCCATTCATACACACATTCATACACCAGTAGCGGTAGACTGCCATGCAAGATGCCTTCCAGTCCTACCGGGAGCAACTTGGGGTTAAGTGTCTTGCCCAGGGACACAACGACACATGGTGTGGGGAACCGGGATTCGAACCTCCAACCTTCCAATCGGGGGACGACTGCAATTACCACTACGACACGGCCTCCCCATCAACATATTACATAAATTGCACATTATATTTTAGAATAAATGACAATACTTAGTACCGGTAGTCTTTTCACATAACCCCAGTTCATAATACAGATTTTTTTAACCCCTAAATGATTGTTTTGAAAAGGTTCATATACATTATATGTGTATGAATACATATACTGTATGTTGATAACAGGCATTGCAAAATTCTTCACATAACAATAAATGTAGTTTTTTCAGACGTGTAACCTCATTTGTTACCTAAATAAAATAATTCCTCATCAATCCATAAACCTAAAATTAATTCCATGCTCACATGCAGATTACATTTAATCATTTACAGTAATGTGTGTTCAGTAGCCGACATACAGTCGAGCTGGACAGTGGACATTGTATACTGTATACACAGTACATACATGGTGTAACTATCTGAGTCGCATATATAGCTTTGTGAAAGCCAGTGGGAAAGTGGATGGTTGACATAAAAGCTCAGTTCAGTTCTGATTAGAGAACATCTGGCCAACTTCTGCACTGTGGAATTACCATATTTTCCAATAGACACTGATCACTTGTCTGTATAAAGTGTGACAGTGAAAAAATGTTTCCATCTTTCAGAAGCACAACAGAATTGTGATGGCTTTAAGAATGAGAGCATGGCGAAAACGCTAAAGAGACATCTACTTCTACGTTATTCTGACAGTGAAGATGAGCTACGAGGCATTGAAAATACAGGTGGTCCTCGACGCCCACGACTTACGACAATTCGGAGTTCCGAACACATCATAATTAATAAAAATATGAAATTAAATTGAAAGTGGTCACTGCAGCTTCCTTTCCCCTATAGAAAACGTGTGTTGTAGGGAGACGCCAAAGGTATAACTATGGATTATTTAGCACTTCCTCAAGCCCTAATAAATATACAATATATTAATAAACACAACAATAAACATGGTCTTGAGTACACAGTGCACTTTTATTGTCTTAAACGCATTTCTCAACCTGGAGCTGGGCTGTGAATTACTATGGGTATACATTACCAGTAAAAGCACACACAAACTTAGCTCAAATTAAAAAAATAATAGTAAAAAAATCTAAACTTTATTCATGTTTCACACCACCTTGAGTTCAAATTAATTTTTACATAGTAAATGTGTTAAAATGTAATGATGATAGTCAACGTGATCAATGAAGCTCCTTGTTCTGTATTGATAATCACATTTCCAAATCATACATGTTCACATCAATTATTACAAACTCATGTATAAATTCAATTTTACTTTTAATTGTTTTAGGTGTGCCAAATTTTATTTTGTTATGTTTGGACATTATTTATATAAAAAAAACAGATAGAGTTTCCGGCAGTTTCCCACAGTTTCCGCCAGTTTCCGGCAGCAGTCAGTTTTCGGCAGTGCCGCCATGTTTTGGTTAGCTTCGGTTGCTCTCCAGCTTCGACAGTCGGACCGTCCGTGTCCGCTAAGAGGTTCCTGCGCACGGATACATGAGATGTAGATGAACGGCGGTTGTGCTGAGGGACGGATGGGCGAATGAAAACGACGCTGTTGACCGCGTGAAGCAGCAGACAGCGTCAGCGAGCCGGACCTGAGTAGCAACGAGCTAACATGCTAATAACAGGCCTTGCTGTAGCATGAACGGGTAGATGCTAAGGCCCCACCGGGGGCACGGAGCCGACAGGCGGCGGCCGGGAGCTCGCATCAATGTCCGACTGGCAGCTCAGATGTTGGATGGACACCGACCTATCATGCTAAAACGCAGAGAACAAGAAACAGCTGCGGATGCCTTTTGGAGGTGCTAATGCTAACAAACGCAGCTAATAGCGGAGCTAAAATGCTAACGAGGTGCGGCCTTTTGGATGGACACAGCGAAGAAACGGCGCAGTAAGTTATTCACTCTTTTTCCCTTCATTATGTATGGAGTTAACATGCTAACAGTCCTTCTTGTAAACAGTTTGGACCGCGTGGAGCAGCACGAAAATGCAGAACTCGGACCTGCAAGAGCTAACATGCAAACAGACGGAGACAGGCTTGACCAGCTCAAAGTAAGATTTTATTTTTTGATTTACTGTAATTGTCTCTAAATTGTCTCTAAATGTACTGTATGTGTTTTTTTGATATTTATGTAGGGTACTGTGTTAGGATAGGCGAAGTGAACTACATTACAGTACAGTAATGGGGCTTAGAACACGCATTGACACACAGAGCACTTAAAGGGGACCTCAGATGTATTTTTTTAAAATTTTATGGTATTTCTGTGGGATATCCAGACCCTATTCCTTCAATTTAATGCACAAAATAATTATTAGATAATCAATTATACCCTTTTTAATTCTGCCATTTTTAACTTTCGTTTTGAACGACCGGTTTCTTGAAGTCCACGCCCTTCAACGATCTGTTCACGCCCTCTGTAACAGCCAGTATCTGTAATGTGTTGTTGTTTTAAAATTAGCTCTTTTTTTATTACTCATTTGACTTACTGTTAGTGTTAGCTTAAGATAACTTACCGAAACCCGTCTGAGCGCGCCGCAGTTTGCTGCTCCTTTTAGCATTAGACCACCCGAATCCGAAGCTAATGTTAGCTTGTTCCTCTTCCGGTTTTCGCCAGCTCCGCTCGTTGCACGCGATGAGATTTTGGGAGTTATCGCTGTTCCAGTGAAGACAACACAAAGTTCACCAAGTGTCTCCCGTAAATTAATCTGTAAGGAGAAGGTCCTCTTGCTGCGAGCCTGCTGCGAGGCTGCTGCAAGGCTGTACAGTTGAAGCTCCGCTCCATCGCGCCGGAAGAGGGTCCCGTCGAACCCGGTCCTTCCGCCTGTGGTCCGCTCGTTTAATTTTTGCCGGCTGCGCGTTGGCAGCGATCGCAAATACACTAAAAATTGAACTAAAACATAAAAATAACAATTATACTTTATTTATAAAGCCATTTAAAAAAACACAGCTGCAACAAAGTGCTGTACACATGAAATTAAGAACATATAAACAAAAGATGAGATGAAATCATGAAAAACAACAGTCATGTGTTTAATACAGAAGTGGGTTGAGCCTAACCAGGGGTTGCTAGGTGAGGGGCTGGACTCAGGTTTGATCTGATTGGCTGG
Organism: Garcialebias charrua; assembly: GCA_038048925.1. Taxonomy (NCBI): domain Eukaryota; kingdom Metazoa; phylum Chordata; class Actinopteri; order Cyprinodontiformes; family Rivulidae; genus Garcialebias; species Garcialebias charrua. The sequence goes on along the minus strand of JBBPBX010011625.1, from coordinate 27,756 downwards.
CGGCTTGTGACGTCAATAAATGCAGGAAGTGTGAATCCTGGTGTATTTATCAAAAATAAATAAATCTACTTAGAGTAAATAAACCACTGGGTGCATTTTTTTGGCACAAGGACTGTTTTTTTATGAAGTAAATACCCAAAGTTTAGTAAAAAAAACATTAAAAAGTGAATTTTGCATGTGTGGTCCCCTTTAAAGGTCCACCGACATGATTTTTTTACTATTCATAAAATTGCTCAAAATATATATATTTTATCATTTAAATATGTTCCTTTATGCAAACAAAATGATAAATCACTTTAATTTTGCTTTAAAGGTGATTTTGAACTTCAAGCCATGTTTAATCATGGGAAATCTGATTACACCCGAACGCACCATCTGTGATGTCACACCGGGCAGAGCTCTGTGCTTGTCACAGTGCGTAGGTATGAGCAGCTCGACATGAAGGTAAGTCTGATACAGCATCAGACCTAAATTAGATCCTGTTGTTTCTTGTTCCATCACCCAAACTATTTTCTGCTTCCCAAAATGAAGACAAATAGATCAAATCTTCACATAGATTGCTAAATTCGTCAGGTTTTAAATGGTCCGCTATTAAAGAGACCAGAGCCCTCTGCCCAGTGTTACATCACAGATGGTGCGTTCGTGTATAGTTGGATTTCCCATGATTAAACACAGCTTGAAGTTCAAAATCACTTTTAAAGCAAAATTAAAGTGATTTAGCATTTTGTTTGCAAAAATGAACATATTTAAATGATAAAAGATATATATTTTGAGCAATTTTATGAAAATTAAAAAATCATGTCAGTGGGGCTTTAATGGTTTATTGGCCATATTAAGAAAGCAAGGACACATTGCCTGTGGATTGCCATACACTACTACCCCACAGTGTAACACCACGGAGCCTAAATGTGGCGGGCAGTACATGTACTGTGACCTAGAGAAGGGGATCTGTCGTTATTTACGTCAGCAATGATGTGCAGATTACTGTAAACATTGATGGTGTCCCACTTTTCAAAAGTAGTGGTGTCCAATTCTGGCCAATACTAGTGAAGTGTTAGCCTGGCCCTCGCCTTCCTGCACAGCTCCGCTCAATTCTCATTTCCCTTCACTGCATAGTCTGGGACTTTACCCGCCCACAAGGATTTGTCCAGTAGATTTTTGTTCGGACCAATCAGAGAACAGAAGGGGCGGAGTTTTGGACCCTAACCCACGCCCCCACCTGTCCCAGCGCGCAGAGCCCTATAAAAGGCTCTGCCAGCGCTCAGTCAGCGAGCAGCGGCATGTTCTCATTCAAAAGATGCAAAGCGATGCAGATATGTGACACAAATTTATTAATTTCCCCTTCTTAATCCCTTATCTGGAGTTTTCTTTTGGTTTTTGGGCCAAAAGTCAAGTTATCGCTCCCTTCTCCCTCCTCCTCCTCCTCCTCTCCGCTGAGTGCCACCTGTCCCGGCGCGCAGCCAGAGCCAGCGCGCAGCCGCGTTCTCATGCAAAGCGATGCAGATATGTGACACAAATTTATTAATTTCCCCTTCTTAATCCCTTATCTGGAGTTTTCTTTTGGTTTTTTCCCCCAAAAGTTAAGTAATCGCTCCTTCTCCTCCACCCTCCTGCTGAGTAAAATGAGAGAGACAGCAGGCTCAATTCGTTGCTGTAAAATGAACACGGAAATGCCTCAGGTTGTCACGAGAAATAAACTCGGGTTTTAGTTGCTGAGCGAGTCCCATCAGATTTTCTGGTGTTTTGGTGAGCTGGACCAGCGATCCATGGTTTGATTTTATTGTATTAAAACGTTTTATAACATATGATATAAACACAGAATTTGCGCAGCAAGAGAAACGCTGCAGAGGGGGCGGAGCAGTTGTCAGTCAAGTTCAGCTGCTGAACTTCAGCAGAGGGGGGTGGCTGAGGGGAGGGAGCAGAATGGTTTCCCTGTTCAAATTATCCAATGGTTTTGTTCCTAATCAGAGGCCAACGCCTCCAGCAAGAAACGGTTTTCAATGGGAAAATTCCAGACCCTTGTGTGAAGCGAAGTGAAGCACAGGGTATGGTTTCAACCAGGCTAGTGAAGTGTGGTAATTGGCCAAATAAGATGAGTGACACAAAAACCAAACGGGCATTGAGGGATAAAATTAACCCTGGGGGTGACTGGATGACATCCCATTAATAAAGATAAAAAGTACTTCTTGTAAGTTTTGATACATTTAAAATGAAATGTATATCTTAATCCAAATAATGTTGAAATGTGTTTTTTTCTCTCTTCACTTAAGCCAAACGTTGTGAGTGTGAGAATTACAACCTGACTAGTCAGGCAGAGCAGGATGAGGAGGACCTGGACATGGTGACTAAATCCAAAAGGAGTCGCACTTAAAAAGTAGCTCCGGAGTTTTTTTTAAGCGGTATGTTTGTCATTCTCAAGTGATTTATACATATGTAATCTGCTGACAAAAATTGGGCCTAAAACTTTTTTCACATCAATGTTTGTGAACTTTTTTTGCAGGATTAACATCTTCTGATGAAGAAGAGCGTGTCAGAGGTAATGTAGATTTTTTAATTCCGCTTTCAAAAGTAATGACCTTTTTAGTAAGCCCTTTTATTAAAAATGGGCATGCTTATTTTTCTTTAAATCACCTGTGTAGGTGTCCAGCTGCCAAACTATCCAACGCCTCCACAGAACTACTGAACAAAGCTAGTGAGTACTTACGAGGTCACCTTTTGAGTTTGTTTTTTATTTTTATTTTTTATTGCTCCACCCATCCAGTCCTTTAGAGCTGACCAAGAGGGTATCTGTCCGCCCTCTAAAATACCAACACAATTCTGACTGCTCGGATACAGATGAGACTCAGATTCTGACTCAAGCCAAGGTGACATCAATTTTCTTTTATCTATTTAGAGTTCTGTATCATACAAATATACTGACAGTTCTCTCTTTATCATTGCGTACACAGAAGCCAAAAGCTCTCACTGGGAAGGACCCTGCAGAGGAATTCCTCGCCATGTACAGTGATATTCCGCCTTCAGACCTTCAACATGAGGAAAGTCAGACAGTGATTGAATTAAAGCCGTAGATCCAGGAACTGAAAGACGAGAATGCTAAACTGAGGGCGTTGGTTTTTCAAGGTATCACTTCACTCATTTAACAATTACACAGTCAATAAAATTCAAATAAATTAATATTTTTACAAAACTGAACTTTGTAATAAAGAACAATATTTTGTTATTTAATTGGTACAGATCTGCCTGAACTCCTAAAGTCTATGAAGACTGTAATTAATCTAGCTGAACATCCTAAGAGGTACAGTTCAGAACTGAACACACCACAACTGCCACCTCAAAAAGTTCTTTGCAGTCCAGGCCTGGTCCATCATCTGCAGATTCACTGCCGTCCCTTTCCAGGCCTACACCCTCAAGCTCCCCATGCGAGTCGGTCATTCCATCAACAAGGGATATCCTGTCATCTAAGGTGATTGGTTAATAAAGAATGAATAAAAACATTCATCACTAAACAGTATCCTAAATGCACCTTTTGCATGTCTCCATTAAACAGGTGGAGATCCATCCTGGGACTGGAGTGACGGTCGAGAAACTGGCTTGGGCCTATGCTACCAATGCAAACTCGGCTACAGTTTTTGTGAGGCATCTGCTCCCAGCAGTCTTTCCTGCAGAGACTCTGTTGGTCAGCAATCTTCGAGGGGGGAAACAAGGCCGAGGAGATGCTCGTCTACCTCTGGACAAAAAAACTGGATGCTATCTACAGTAAGTTTTCAGACTTTTACAGGTAGTCCCCGACTTACGAGCGCTCTAACTTACGAGGATCCGGACTTACGAGCTGGCCAATTTTGGGAAAAAACGCAAAAAATACTGAGTTTTTCTGTGTTTTTTCACCACAGTTCGTTAGCTAAACATGTGGACACACGTTTCCGATCATTTTTATGCACTCATAAGCAGTTTTTCGATGAAAAACGAGTGTTTGTAGTCGCGCTAGCGAAACCGTTCCAACTTACGAGCGAAAATTCCGGACTTACGAGACACGTGGCGGCCGTTCCAAGTTACGAATTTTCGCTTTACGAGCGCCTCGTTGTAACGGAACTCGCTCGTAAGTCGGGGACTACCTGTATTGTGTCAGAGTGTGACTACAGTACACATTAACAGTTTGATGTACTGTGTCTGGTTCATTAAGGCCCAGGTATAGCGCTGCTTTTGGCCGAACGCCACTCCCTTCGCGCGCGTTCACTGGCACAGCTCTGCGTTTTTTCTCGCGTTCATTCTCGTGTTTTCGCTCAAAATTCTTGACGTAATTTGAGAAGCCACAGCGCAGAAACGTTCAACCACTGATCCACTGTGAGAGGGTGCTATTTATAACCCCAAAAATACACTACACGCGGTCCGTGTCCGCTCCGCTCCGCAGGTCGCAGCTGAGCAAGTCCAAAGTCCACTGCCTCCGCTCAGCTCAGGTCCGCATGGATGCGCCGCTCCAAGACGCATGCGCGGGAATTGCAAGATCGCGCGATAAATCAAGTGATAAATAATGAAGTCAGAACAAAACCATTCATTCGGTGGAAGAAGGAGAACAACAGTAAAGGCTGCCTTGATCTTCTCTCGTAAATAAGCGACAGGACATGGTTTGAGCAACAGGAAGTGATGTTTACATTTCAGAATAAAATACTTTTTTATTTATTTATTTCTTGTATTGCGTTATTAGGTGTAGTCATAGTCATAAATATAATAGTTTAGTCATAGAATAGTCATAAATGATAGTTTGACAGCATTTTTGTACAAATAAATCCGTATAGAGCTAGGATTAGTCCGCCCGTGGTGATTTTATTTTGTAAATACGGAAGTTGTGCTCGTTCCTTTTCCTGTTGGTGCGACGTAATCTTCAAAAGTTGACTCCGGCACAGCTCCGGCGTCCGGCAGAAATAGAAAAATTTCTAATTTTGACGGACTGCCGTCCGCTCGCCGCAGCTCACCGCCGCCGTGCGGAGCCAGTGTACTTTATCTCATTGATTATAATGGGTGCGTATTTGCTGCGGAGGTCGGACCGGAGCGGGGCGGAGCCGGAACGCGTGTAGTGTATTTTTGGGGTAAGACTGAGCTGAATACAGCAACTCAGACTGAGGAAGTCTTTCGGACGAAAGACGGAACGTTTTGCTTTTTTTTTTTTTTGAATGTCCAGAGGACCAGACTTAGCTTTTTTAGATTTTTCTACCTGGATTATTGAGCACGCATCAGGGTATTTCTTAGTAGACATATAGAGTGATATAAAATGTTTTAACCCCCACACCTTGATGTAAATAACCTTCTAATGTTGATTTTTCTTGGTTTCTTTCAAATTAACAATTGTACTGATATTCTTTTTCCATGTCCCTTTTGTGTTCATACGTAGGTGCAACTCTTGAGCGGTGGCCTGGGACACAGCCCTCCAGCAGTGGAAGCACGATCAATGGAAAGATCACAGAGCTTCGCGCTAAAAGTAAAAATGTCTAATTGAGATTAAATACATTGTTCTGTGAATTTGTTAGTGTGAAGTGTTGACAGTTTTTAGCTATTTAAAAGGCTTAATTTTTTCATCCCGTTTACCATGTTAGTTACCATGTTACCATTATAAGTTCAAATAAAATTTTGTCAATTTCTAAAGTGACTTGTGTTTATTATGTAAATTTGATGGTAACTGCATGAAACCATAATAATAGGTAATTTTTTAATGTTATGCAATTCTCATAAGCTGACATGTCATTTATGCATATAAATATATACCGGTATGTAATGGTTCATACTCATATAAGTTTTTTATTAATACTTTTTGTTGGTAGCCATTAACAAAAAAAATTTAAGACATCGATTTCCTTAAAAAAAGTACTTTCAATACAAAAAACTTATATGTAACCGTATTTTTTCATATATGTAAAGTATAAGTGTTTTACAAAATTATTGTATAAAATTAAAAAGAGAAACATATGAAACATATATGTGAAATATAAGTTGACATATTAGTTCCATGTATTCAACATACATAGTTTTTATATTCAACATACATAGTTTTTATATTCAACATATATAGTTTTTATATTCAACATATATAGTTTTTATATTCAACATACATAGTTTTTATATTCAACATACATAGTTTTTATATTCAACATACATCGTTTTTATATTCAACATACATAGTTTTTATATTCAACATACATGGTTTTTATATGATTCTTGTAAAATTCATTGTATGAAATCTATGCAAAAGGTGCCACTTTCAGGAGTAAATCATATATGCCTTATATGTATCATATAAGCCTTATATGTTGTACAATATACAAAACATACACTTAGGATGATATAAGGTTACTTGTTTTTTATATGGTTTTTATATATCTTTTCCATATGGGTATTTTATACTCAGAAGGTTCTTTTCATGGTGTCAGAGTCACGCGTGAATGAAGTGCAAAAGTTGGCCTGTCCAGAACGCAGCTGAAATGTCTCCCGCTCCTATTACACACACACAGTTTTAGCGCACGTCAGTTTGCCTGCCTCACCTGCGTGGCTTGTCTCTGCTCTCCAAACTGCGCGTGGCTCTCTTTGTCTCTGTCTCTCTGCAGCGCTGTGCTGCGTTGGACCAGTGGCGGAGCTAGACTTTTATTGCTGGGGGGGCCGAGAGGGGGCCAAGGCTATAAAGGGTCCACTTACTACGGCACAGTGGGAAAAATGGATTTATCCCAATTTTTTTGGGATTTGTAGACGCTATGAAATTTTGAAACAACATATTTTTCCCTTAAAATGATACAGGCTCTCAGTTTAAACTTTTGATCTGTGATCTAAATATTTTTAAGTTTAGAAACCAAGTGGTTTTCTAAACAGCTTTAGTGTTTGACTTTGTCCACACTCATAAAACACACAATGAAGTACCCAAAAAAAATAATACCGGTAAACTTAAATGGTACATATCGCCCCTTGCTGCTTTGAGCATGTAACAGTCACAAGACCACATTGAAATAAGAAATATAAAATATGATAAAAATACATTTCTGTGTTTATTTAATTTCTATTCAAGACACTATGATTAGAATGACTATATATTTAATATAGACGATACAGAGTACAGTATCTCTGTTTACAATTCTGGTTGGTGGTGTGCCTCGTGATTTTTTCAATGAAAACATTGTGCCTTGGCTCCAAAAAGGTTGAAAAACACTGGTCTAATGAAAATAAACAGTTTAAGTTAATTAGAATGATTTAAAAAAAATAGCTAAACAAGAGCATGGTTTTGCTAAATTAGGCTGAAAAGTTGGATTAAAAAATGTAGAATTAGCTGAAAAAGCTGAAACAGGCTATATACAGAAATTATTAAGTAAAATACCTTGATATCACAATATTTTCTTTTTGCCTCAATAAAAGCACTGTCCTACTTGTTATTTATTTAATTGTTCCCATACATATCTTTAAAAAAATGGGAGTTAAAACTGCATATTTCTTGGTGCATTTGTGTGTACAACTGGACCAGTGCTCTGTTTTTATTTTTTATTTATTTTATAGACGTTTTAATAAGATATAACACCGCTGCGGACTGTTGCTCGCTGCTCTCAAAGCCTCTCAGCTTCTGCCCAGAGAGGAGCAAGAGCCGCGCGGCTTCTCTCGTCTTCTTCCTGGCTCCCCGTTCTGCTGTTACCTTTGAAGTTCTTTTCGTTGACTCAGGGCTCGGTTCTGTCCAGCCTTGTTGCGGGGAGCACGCGCGCTCAGAGCTCCGCTGCGCGGCTACCTTTCTGAACTCCCGACCCAAGGGGAGAGAAAAAAGAGAGGGGCAGATCTTCCCTGAGCTTTTGCTAAAAATCTGCTATGAATCATGAAATAACACATTTAGCGTTATTTCTCTACAATATAAATAAACGCTCCTGTATTATTTTTAAATAAACAAATAAATAATGGCGATGCAATTTGAAAACATGGTGAGTCATGGACTTTAAAGAATTCAAAAACGGAAGGAGGAAAATAATGATTACTGTATTTTTAGCCTGTATGACATATTTATGGATTGCTTTTTCTTCTTAAACTTGTCACAAGCTATCTGAAGATTAAATATGAAACAAACATTGAGGCGCTGAGGTTAGAACAGTTTTATTTAGATACAGCAGTTAATAGAGTAATAAACGAATTCTCCACCTCCTCAGGAGTTGGTGCTGGGTTCCTGAAACACAAAATAAACATTACATTAAAACGGTTTACACTTCTCCATTTTAACAGGATTAGATCATTTTCTACAGCGTGAATGTGGGTGAAATGAAAAAATAGAACTTCAGCTCAGCTCTGAACGAGGGTCTGGTTTTAACCAGGCTAGAAGGCCTCAGGATGAGGGTCTGATTTTAACCAGGCTAGAAGGCCTCAGGATTGTACAGTTTTTTGAATAAACAAATAAAATATTTGCGGATAGTTCGAGACAAATTAATTAGGACCGAATGAACCGTCACAGTTGGAAGGATTGATCAAAAAGGATTATGACATTCTATCTCAATAATTTTAGGTTATAACACTTAGACAAACGGGAAAGTTGGAAAATTGCAGTGAACCTCCCGTTAGCATAGCATATGCCTAACAGCGGACATTTTATAACTTTGTAACGGTAGACAGCTCACATCGGATTCGCTAACAAAGCGTACAGTGTCGCGTCGTGTAGATAAACAATATCGACTTTAAATAATCCAAAGTTAGTTTTTGTAGACGAACTTAGCAGCTAACAGCAAAGCTAACGAGCCACTAGGTTTGACGTGGTTCACGAGACGTCGTCTTATAATTTGTGTATAGGACGTGAGGAGGTAGAACCGAACGCATCATACTTGCATTCTCCAATATAAGAAGCAGAGAAAGTGGATTACCAATCTGGAAGATGTACTTTTGTGAATAGTTCCAGTGAATATCCACGTCTTGTGAGCGTTGCAGGGTTGCCAGATCTCTAGGCCGAAAGAAGCGATCAGCTCCTTCAAAACAAGCACAAGTAAGCGACTCAATGTCCACGAGAAGCAAAAATAAAGACCCGCCACAAGCGGCTGATCAAATTTGAAAGCGACTCCAGGGAAAAACAAGCCCAATGCCGCTCGAAATAGGCGGACTTGGCAACTATGGGGACGCAAAAGACAGTCGTTTCGTGTATAGCCTGAGCAGGGTTGCCAGGTGAGAGATGTAGGATTATCGTACACCTATCATAAACAAAATAAGTCACTCTATTGTTGAATACTGTAGCATCTAACAGGCACTCACAGCTTTGTGGCGTCAGTACTGGGGGGAACCATAGACATTAATATGCATTATTGTCTGGTAGCAAGTAAAGAGCTCTACAGAAAGTCTTCTGTCACATTTAGAAAAGCACGATTAGCTGGAATTTCAAGACGCCTTCAGGGTTCACAAAAAACTCCGACAGACAGTTGCGACAGGCTGATGGAAACCGATCACAACTACACGTTCACAGAATGGCGAAATTATTGTATTTTTGGCCTTTTTCGGGATTATCGATCGTACATCGTACAAAGGGCAAAATTATCGTACAAATACGAAAATTATCGTACAGCTGGCAACACTGAGCCTGAGTATAATGGAGACCCCTGATGGATGAAAAAAGGTACTGCAGACAGGAGCATAATAATTTCTAGAAAAACCAAACATAGGTCGGAGTCACTTTTATTTGTAATTTAATTCAGTCATCCAGTTGGGTCATTCGTTCTGAAACATTTAATAAAAGTAAAGGGATGCAGGTACAGAGTTTAATAACTGTTTGGAGTCAGATGAATAAAAGAAGAGGACAGATTGGGGTTTGAAGAAAAATAAATAATGATAATGATAATAATAATAATGAATTCAATTTATAACGCACTTTTCATTAATAAAAATCTCAAAGTGCTAGAGAGGGAGTAGCCCTCACAATCAGGTCCTGAATAAATACACCTTTAATTTTAATCTATTGAGGACATAAATTGAATCTCAATTTATAATAAGTGGAGAATTGGATTTTAAAAATAGACTACGGTAGTTGCTTCCGAGATGTGGAAAATGGATTTAAAATTCATTCATTTCTAAATTTTGATGCACTTTTAACATGCAGGAAAGGGTTTTAACAGAACTGTTTTTTTGTATGTCCAGAAGCCCAGATTTAGCTTTTTTAGATTTTTCTACCTGGATTATTGAGCATGCATCAGGGTATTTAACAAAACAGTTTGTTGAATAAATGTTTTAAAACGTGCAATCACTGATCAGTTTTTTAATATGTAATGCACTTAAATGTTAAACTGAGTAAAAGTGTAAAAGGACAATTAATTTAATGTTAATATTTTTATAATTTATTTATTCTTTGCACTAATACAAAAAAAATGGACTTTTGGAATGAGTATTCTGGTCTGACCCCCTTGAGATCAGATTAAGCTGTATGCGGCCCCCAGATCAAAATGAGTTTGACACCCCTGGACTAATAGTTATATACCTGGAACAACAGGCCAAAATGAACTAGTCCATATTTTACTTTGAATAAATGAGCCACTGAGCTTAATAATCTCAAATTGACAATTTAGGAGGACATCTAGCTGTACGGTTTAGACATGAAAATATACACAATACATAAATAAATCCAACAAGAAGGCAGATCTTAGAAGGCTCAAGGAATTGGCTAATTATCATAGACTGTATACTACCAAGGGGGTCTTAGGAAATAGTAAATTATATTTTCTAAAATAAAAGTAGGCTACAGTATTTTTTGGTTTCAGGGTAAATTGATTATTTCACTTTTAGGTAAACTAATGTTTTGGATCTGTTGTGCAGATCAGATTAAAAGATGCCTCCGTCGAAGGATCCATAATAAAGATTGTTAACAGAAAATTAATTTGATCCTGGTCTGTTAATGATTTTTTAATTTTTTAAATAGCCTCATTGAACAGTGTTGATGGAACGGCAAGAGTGAGTCTTATGAATCCCACCTCATCTATACAGAACACATAATGGTAAATATGCATTAAGATAGGCCTCTGTCAAAACACATGCAGCATCTGACTTTTGAATCTCAGCTACTGTGGTTATTGATCAGATCGGATCAGATTTAATATGAAGGTGTGTCCAGAAACTGACTCACTGTGACTTCACTGGGAAGAACAACAACATGGCTGGACTCATATGCAACCTTGCTCAAGAACTTTTGAGGGGCTTACGCAAGGAACGACTGAAAACAACAAAGGCACCAAAAGAACAAAAGACTGTCCACAAAAACTTTCAGCCGAGCAGAGGCAAAGACTTTCTCAAAGAACTGTCAAAACATGGTCATCAGACACAAATGGCCAGGATATACGGTCCGGATTTGGGGGGTCCGGACGAGAATCAGAACCCAGTGAACGTCTCACTGGGGGCTGGAACAAGAGAAAGCTGAACACGTTCTCCAAACAGACAAGAGAACAAATGGTCCTGAAGTCACTCATACCAGCAAAGGCCGCACCCCATATTGATCTGTGAGGATCTGTCGTTGATCTTAGTAGCCGGGATCAAAACTACAGTTGCTATGATAAATTTTTTAATGAAACACATAGGCGACATTTAGGGCCTGCTAGCGCGGGCCTCATGATTCTCAGTTATACTGTACTCAGGTGGATCTGACGACTTGCTTTTTCTGGTTCCTGTAACTCTGTGGTGAAGCTTAAGAAAAGCAAGGGAAATGATCCCAGCTCCTGACCCTAAAACGAGTTAACTTTTATATTTCTGTTTTTGCAGTTATCCTTGGCGGAGTGCATGTTGGGATTCTGATGTGTCACAAGGGGTACATTTTGGTAAATGATTATAATTTTAAAGAAAATGAGATGATATCGCAGAGTACAGCTAGCTATATGGTTGTGAAAACCAAATTAGTGGTGGCAATAGGCTGAGGTTTAGGAAACATCTGACACTAGTGCTTAGGTTAAAGGATGGTAAATTAAATTTAGACACAATTTCCAATTTATTAATCAAATAACTTTGGCATAATGGAAACAAGGTAAAGTTTTGTTTCAAAAGGGAGTTAAGGGGCTGACAGACGTTTCTAAAAATAGAAAGGTTGAATTAGGTCCCTAGAAATAACTAATTAGAAATAACTAGATTGTAAATGTTTCCTAGAAACAACTAGGCAGAAAAATGTTCCTAGAAATAACTAATTAAGGATAACTGATAAATTGGCATTATAAACAAAGTTCACTTGCGTTGATATTGAGGCGGCATCGGTCTTGAACGTTTTATTTTCTTTAATCATGTCATGGAGGAAGGAGTATTGATGCAAGCATATTTCAAATGAGCAATTAACAACACAGTTTTTTTTTTCCTCTGTGTAATGTGTGTGAAGCAGGATGGGGGACGCCCCTTGGAAATGTTTCCTGGCCTGCAGGCTCAAACCACTCAAACCTGAAGTGGACCTGATCAGAGGGTGTTTAGAAATATGATGGTTCTGTAGAATTATAGCAATTGACTTGACGAGACGACATGTGACTTATTGACTCAGGAAAAAGGTGTATAGAACCACAGGTGTACAATGTTTTGTGAATTATGCTCTGCCGCCGCTTGCTATGTTATTGTTTAGAATTATGCTCTGCCGCCGCTTGCTATGTTATTTTTTTTAATTATGCTCTGCCGCCGCTTGTGATGTTATTGTTATGTGTGTAATTTCTGCTATAAGCTGAGTGAAAAGGTACAGTATTTTTGTAAGTATGAACCGCCTTAAAACTACTCATAATTAACCCTAATGAAGATTAAGTCTCTTCCAAACCCAACTAACATGCATGAATCATTCATTGTACTACTGATTTATAATTTATTGGGTGTTGTTTGTTGTGGCACATTCTGTTTATGATAGGTGGTTCCTGGAAATGCTCCAGCTGAGGGGGTTTTCTCAACGGAGTCCCAGGGGAGGCAAGACCAGACAGCCCTGGTCAGGAAGGACCCGTGTGGGGTCGCTGAACGCATACCACAGGCAGTGCGTGTCAATGCCAAGGGATCTACACGATTCAGTGTGCTCCAGCCCGTGAACCAGGAAGGAGCTAAAGGATTGGGCTGGACAACAAGAAGAGGTCGCATTCGAACTCTCATGCCTTGATAGACCCAAAGTAGTCGAGTAAAGTTGCATGCGAGGCCCAGAAGGACTCTGTTTTATGGGGCCACTCGATGCTGGAACATGCACACATAGAACAGACACCTAGAACGATAAAAACATTACATATTAGAGTTTCACATAACACGAAGAAAACTCGGGGACATAGGAGGACATTCCCCGAGCAAAGCCAGGGGAATGCCCCTGAATACGTGTGGCAAATTCAAAAAGTATATTAATGTTTCTGTGATGGTGATATAAATCTGTGTTCTCTATTTTTGTGTGTTCAAGGGAGACAACTGCCTTGCTGTTGGAGGAGGAACTTGGGAACTCAAGGTTCATAATTCTGCAATATCCTAAGCGCTTACTATTATTATCGTTCATAGTTTGCATATATTTCCTTATATTCTACAATTTGCATATTAATAAATTCATTCGGGTCTGGACGACCCACTGGACAATTGGCTGATAAAGATCTTCGGTCCCTGGAAACAGGTGTTTGTATCTATAATGGTATCATTGGCTATTTTCTTAGGCATACTTATAACCTGCGGGTGCTGCTGCGTGCCTTGTTTAAGGTCTTTGACGGTTAGACTTATCACGTCCACTCTGGAAAAACGGGATCCTGAGGTGATACGACAACTGTTTTTGTTAAAAAACTATAACTTGGAGGATTTTGAAAAGAACTGATTGAATATTGTGAATATATGCGTTTAGCTGCGTTATTAGGTGTGTGATTTTATTTCTTTTGGGATGGACCTCAATTAATGAGGTCCAAAGGGGTTTTTGTTATGAAATAAAATACTTTAGCTTTGTGTTTTCATTTATTTTGAAGGAGTCTTCACACGGCGTTCAAAATGATCAAGTTTCTCTTATAGAATGGTAAGGGTTTCCTGAGAGGAGACAGAATGTGAGCATATACTCATGTGAGGTTCTGGTACTGAAGGAATGCTTGAAGTTGGATCTGTTCTGGTCTCTGAGTGGCTTGTGGGAGAGGGGCCTTGGCGTCTCTCTGTCAGTTTTATGACTTCACAGATTTATGACTAGCAAGAAGTCACTGGAAGTCCCTTTGTTCTGTGTGGCTGATTCAGCCACCCTTCCCCCTCGTCAGCTCTCATGCGAGTTGGAAAAAAGGTGTCCATCTCTGAAAACTGTGTTCACATCTGAAAAATGCTCCTTTTTGGGGAATAAATAAGTGTGGATATATAAGTGTGTAAAACCACTTGAAGGCGCAGAGAACATGATTGCATAAACATTCGTAAAACAATTAATACCTTGATCATAAAGCACTTGTGCATTAATTATATAATAGTTGTGAAGTAGTTTCAATCAGATTAAAAGTAGAACTGTGTAAGGTCAGCCTGTATAAATAAAGGTTGAATGAATGAATATTATCCTTCACTCTCTTACCAAAAAAAGGGTTCTGCAGACTGAAAAAAGAAAATGGTGTTTCCTGTTCCACATGATAGAGGCCTCTTATCAGTTAAGGGGGAGGAAAATACCCCACCAGAAAGACAAAGAGGGGCCTCTGTGATTGGTGGAAAGCAGAAATACCCTGCAGGAGTATAAAAAACATGAGTATCCTCCTCCAGCCAGTAACGTAGAGAAGCCCGGAGGGGAAGACAACTGGATTCAGACTAATCAGGTTGTATGGGGTCTCCCTTGAAACACATTAAATGTATTTTCTTTCTCTCTCTCTCCCCACTGTCTCCCTGGCTCTCTTTTGAACAAATGTAATGGCTTTTAGAAATAGAACAAATGTATTCTGTGACTTTTTAAACTTATAATTAAACTGGTTTGGAACTTTAAGTGAGCGTCTGTCGTATTTAAGTGTATCGCTCCTTTTTGATCCAAAGTGAAACCAAAATAACGAATTCGGGGCGAATAAGAATCAAAGCCAACAAAGGAGAAAATCAGCATAAACAGTTTGCTTCAACAAAGACCTAGGTTTGCTCGGCTATTTTCCTTCATTTTCCTTTTGTGTATATATTTTTTCCTTTTGCGTATATATTTTTAACCCTGTCTGGCAAAACGACAGACAAAGAAAAAGTCTAGCGCGACCTCTGGTCACAATATATGATGGGTCAAAGAATATGGTGTAACACCGGGTCACAGTGGGTTGGAACAGATTCACAGCGCTGATAACTTGTACCTCTTATCCGCCTTAATAGAAATTAAACGTTAAAACATTATTTTCTGCCATTATTGTGTCGGCGTGAGTCCTCTCTCAACCTGGGAATAATGAGCCGGCTTTGAACGTCGTGGTCGAACGGCAACATATGTTAGATAAAAATAATAAATAATAAGATTTTAAAGTGTCTGTGACATCATCTTCCTTCTTTTCATGAAATGATAGAAGATATATATCTTGTATCCTTCAACTATGTTCGTTTTTTGCAAACAAAATGATAAATTAATGAAAATTCCTTCCAAACTGAGATTAAAATTAAAATAAGTGTTTCTTCTTGGAATATCCGACTACACGTGAATGCACCAACTGTGACATAGGAGGATGAACCTCGAGTCTGTGTGTGCCATGATAACGCATCAATTCTCTGCCAGATCGCCTTTTTTTGTATAATGCCGTTACGTTGTGTCACATTTGAGTGTTCTAATATCATCAGTGAACAAGTGAGCCTTTTCACTTTCCCAAAAGATGAAATACTTCGTCAAGTATGGAATAAATAAAGCTGCCCCCGCTCTCGGAGCGCACTCGCTTCCTGAACAGGTAAGACAAAAAATATATATACAGGTGCGGACCTAAATTAGAACCTGCTGTTTCTGCTCATCTAACTTCCTGCTTCCCAAACTGAAGACAAATTGCTCAAATCTTAAGTTAGATTGCCAATTTCGTCATTTTATTTATTGTCCACCATGATTATTTAATATTGGCGTTCTAAAGACGTTCATCCTCCTACGTCACAGATGGTGCATTCGCGTGTAGTCGGATATTCCAAGAAGAAACACTGATTTTAATTTTAATCTCAGTTTGAAAGGAATTTTCATTAATTTATCATTTTGTTTGCAAAAACAAACATAGTTGAATGATACAAGATATATCTTCTATCATTTCATGAAAAGAAGGAAGTTGATGTCACAGACACTTAAAAAAAAGACAAACAAAAAGCTTAGCAAATAAGAAGCTCAAACACAAGATCATCATAAAATAGAATGATTAACAATCTTGTACATAGCACTTTTCAACAAATGTATAATGCTATATTAGAACAAAACATAATGTTTACTTAATGCATATATCAGCTAAGGAGGATACCAAGAGAAATTCATTTAAAAAAGTTTGCATTTATACAAAAGGATTTCCTTAATCATCACATGAAGAAAAATTCCCTCTGCTAACACAGACCAGCAAACTACCGTAGTTGCTGACTGCCACGAGTCCTGTGTATTCCTGCTCATGTGTGTAAAGGGAAATTAACTGGGGGAAAAAAATCAAGTCAGACTATAATCCAAGACGCACAACAACATAAAATAGTGAATCTAAAACAATTATTACAAACATAACCAGTCTTGCATATAAAAATAGGGATATTTTGAATTTTTTAAATTATAATCATCAGATGAACATTTGACAGGCTTTGCCCTTGTCTGTTTTCTTTATATTTGTGCCTCTCTCTGCTCTTTATACTATTGTTATTCTGCCCCTTGTGGGATTTGTTTCCCTTGTATCTGATTCTGTTTTCTGTCACTTCCCACTCACTCCTCAGTCTGCCTTTCCAGTCCTCAGTCTTTATCATTTACACCTGTCCCTCATCAGCCACCTGCCCAGGTGCTCTCATTACTCACTCCCTCTGTCTTATAAAAAGCTTTTCTCTCCTCCACTCCTCATACAGTCATTGTTCTGTTCTGCACAGACAACATGGTCCTCTGTCTTTGGTTATCAAGTTCCTGTCTGAATCTGTACCCCTCTTGTTTTTGCTTGCCTGTTCCTGTTGTTGTAAGATTTACTGCCACGTTATGTTGTTTAAAATAATTTATTTTTATTTGAAACTCCTGCCTTCACTGCCTGCCTGCCTGCATATGGGTCAAAAAACAAAAGGATTGTGTCTGTTTTACTTTAGTAACATAAAAAACCAACAGAGTACTGTATACTTTTTAATTAAAAAAGACAAAATAAGTGGAAAAATGTGCCATTAAGTCTGATTTTTATTGTTATTAAAAATATATATTTCCCTGGAAGTAAACGACAATGAAGAAACTGCTCAACTGCCTCAGTCTACAGCTCTGCACGTCACTAAGACTAAACATGTTTCACAAGCAGCATACAGCTTAAAACCATCACACACAACTCTCATGAAGTTCAGGGTTATTTTATAACTTTCCTGCTTGTTCTGTTGGTTAGTTCTTACCTTGTGTTACAAACAAGGCTGGTGCTAGACATGGTTATAATAAGGGGGCATCTTCATCTGCACACATTGTGCTACAGCTTTTTTTTTTGTGGTTTTTTGTAATTTAATTATTATGCTTTTTTTTTATGAGTGTCTAATGTTGTACTGATATACAGTATTGCCTGGAGGGTAAACTATATCTTGTCTGCAAGTAATTATCAAGCTGCAAAATCCTTCATTTTCTACTAGAAACCAGATTTTAAAAAAGTTAGAACACTAAACAAATTGTGAATAAAAACTGAATGCAATGATGTGGAGGTGCCAACATCTAATATTTTATTCATAATAGAACATTGTTTAAAAATTTTCATTGCGTCAACAAATCCCAAAAAAGTTGGGACAAGTTAATTTTTACCACTGTGTGGCATTCCCCCTTCTTATAACACTCAACAGACGTCTGGGGACAGGAGACAAGTTTCTCAAGTTTAGAAATAGGAATGCTCTACATTCATGTCTAATACAGGCCTCTAACTGTTCAATCGTCTTGGGCCTTCTTTGTCGCACCTTCCTCTTTATGATGCACCAAATGTTCTCTATAGGTGAAAGATCTGGACTGCAGGCTGGACATTTCAGTACCCGGATCCTTCTCCTACGTAGCCATGATGTTGTGATTGCTGCAGAATGTGGTCTGGCATTATCTTGTTGAAAAATGCAGGGTCTTCCCTGAAAGAGATGACGTCTAGATGGGAGCATATGTTGTTCTAGAACCTGAACATAGTTCTCTGCATTAATGGTGCCTTTCCAGACATGCAAGCTGCCCATGCCACAAGCGCTCATGCAACCCCATACCATCAGTGATGCAGGCTTCTGAACGGAGCGTTGATAACAACTTGGGCTATCCTTGTCCTCTCTGGTCTGGATGACATGGCGTCCCAGTGTTCCATAAAGAACTTCAAATCGTGACTCATCTGACCACAGAACAGTCTTCCATTTTGCCACACTCCATTTTAAATGACCCCTGGCCCAGTGCAAACGTCTGAGCTTGTGGAGCTTGCTTAGAAATGGCTTCCTCTTTGCACTGTAGAGTTTCAGCTGGCAACGGCAGATGGCACGGTGGATTGTGTTCACTGACGATGCTCACTGACGATGCTTTCTGGAAGTATTGGCCCATTCTGTTATTTCCTTGACAGTGGCATTCCTGTTTGAGGTGCAGTGACGTTTTAAGGGCCCAGAGATCACGAGCATCCAGTAGAGTTTTATGGCCTTGACCCTTACGCACAGTGATTGTTCCAGATTCTCTGAATCTTTTGATGAGATGTTATGCACGGTTGATGATGATAACTTAAGCCTTTGCTATTTTACGTTGGGTAACACCATTCTGGTATTGTTCAATCTTTCTGCGCAACAGAGGAAAAAGTCCAGAATTGGACCATATCAGAGTTGCCCAACAAGACTCAAGTTTGAAGGAATTATACTGTCAGCCTGAAGTGAAAATATTTGTAATCCTTATCTGACTTAACCCTAAACAACCTTGGAAAAAGGCTGGATGTCAAATTTCTCCTGAGATGTGTTTTTCTGACAAACAACTGCACTATTGCTCCCCCCACCCCCCTGAGAACTTTTTCTATGAGCGTTATCGAAGGCCGGCTGATTTCACCTCAGAAACTGTTTGCTATCTGGAATGACTCATGGACATAAGTCTCGCTGCCTTAGTCTCAAAATGCAACATGTGATTGTCTTAAATGTGCTTCTGGTATAGTTTTTACTGTCTCATGTGGTGTCTTGGTAGACAAAATGTGATAACTTTTTTTTAATACCAACACTGTGACCCTCATGGTCCTTTCCTTGTTTTTCACACCTTTGACCTTCATCCTGATACGGATGGGAGAGGCCGCGCTGAAGAACATAATGTGATATGTCTCATGTGGTCTGAATAAGCAGCAGCTTCACACACTCACCCCCCTTTCCGGATGACTGTGCGTACATATTCACGCTGTACTGGTGAAAACTTGTGCAATGTTAATAAAAGTACTCTGACTCTGACAATGGTGGTATTGGTGATCCTCACACCATCTTGGTTTCTGAGAGACAATGGCCCTCATTCACGAAAATGTTCGTATTTTTATCCTAAATTTCTCCTACTTTTGTTCGTATGAAGCGTTCGTACGAACATGCCACGTCAGATTCAACAAAGTCTTCTATCCTGAGGAAACGTGTGTAAATGGCTGCGTAAATATGATGAATCCCACCTGTTCCAACCACCTGCGCGTGCACGCGGAGAGGTCATTTACATAATTCCCACCCCTCAAAACACCATATAAGGCTACGTTTCCTGCCTCGGAGGCAAAACGTGTTCGTGCATAAAATGACAGCGAAAAGTAAAAAAGAAGAACTCTACCGGTGCGGAGATTGAAGTTCTGCTCTCCTTGATCGAGAAAAGTAAATCTGTCCTTATTAGCAGCGTCACTCATGGGAGTAAATGACCAACTAATGCCAAAGAATGTTTGTTTTTAATAAATGTGGACCTTAAAATATACACGTGTATGTGGACCTTAAAATATACACGTGTACTGGTGGCTAACTGGTTAAAACATTGCACTGTTATCGAGATTTTGTGGGTTCGATTCCCACAAGGTATGCCTATTTTTTTTCTTCCTTCTTTAGATTATTTATTCATTCCAGATTAAAAAGACTTTATGCTTCATTTCTTGTTGTATTGTAAATAGTTTTCTTGTGTTTTTTAAATCTGGAATGAATTAAAAGGAGGAAAAAAAAACGTTGTCCCATGTAGGACTCGAACCCATAAAGTTCCACACTGCAACGCAACGCTTTACTGATTGAGCTATTTGACAGCTATGACTGCAACAGGAGGAGGTCAACCTAAAGTCTGCGTTACCGAAGTCTGCGTTACCGAGACAAATTAAACTTAAATTAATTCATAATTTAAGTTGGTTTTAGTTTGAGATCTTCATATTAATATTGTAGTGTTAGAAAACGGCATTGATAACAAATTGATTTTAATTTAAATACTTTAATCCGTTAGTCATTATTACATTTAAAAATATAATTCGACTTCAAACAGAACCTATTGTCAAGACCAATTGTGGTGCGTGACTTTTTTAAACTCTAAATATTTTCTAAATAACGAAATATGAAGTTATTAGTGGAGAAATTCCGTCTGGATGACAGCAGACTGACGCTCCTAAAATATACGACAGGTCCGGACCACTCGTAAATTTTGTTCGTATCTGAAAAAAATCGTAGGATACGAAAACATTGTTGAATGCCGCAAATGATCCTAAATCACGCGTACGCACAGTTTAAGAACAAATCAGTGCGTACGAATGGTTCGTGAATGAGGGCCAATGACACTTGAGAAGCTCTTTTTATACCCAATCATGTTGTCAATTGACCTAATTAGTGTTAATTGGTCTTTCAGCTGTTGGTTATGTGTTCAATTTTTCTTTTTCCAGCCACTTATTGCTACTTCCAACTTTTTTGGGGATTTGTTGACACTGTGAAATTTTAAATGAATGTTACATTTACTCAGATTAAAGTTTTGATCTGTCATCTATGTTCTATTACGAATAAAATATTGACTTTTGCCATCTTCACATCATTGCATTCAGTTTTTATTCACAATTTGTTTAGTGTCCCAACTTTTTTGGAATCTGGTTTGTAGATAAAAAAAAAAAGAACCCTAGGTTTCTTTTTAGTACTATTTGTTAGAATAATTTGTCCCATTTATCCCTACAACTACAAGTAGTGATGAGTTCATGAGATTCTTTTATAAATAAATTTCAGAGAAAATTCAAACCATCCTTCTACTATCCCTAGTCCCCTGTCAAATGAAACGACTTTAAAATTTTCACTGTAGCCTGGTGTGTGTTTGGACAGTTTTTGTCCTGTTGAGCTCTCTGAGTTGTCTTAAATAACCACATTCAAACTGTTAAAATATATGTTCTAATCTGAAGCAGTAAGATGAGATGAGAACATGAAGTCAACTGATGGATTGACATACGTCACATGACCTGACGTCAACTGACGGACCGACACAGGTCACATGACCTGACGTCAACTGACGGACCGACACAGGTCACATGACCTGACGTCAACTGACGGACCGACACAGGTCACATGACCTGAGGTCAACTGACGGACCGACACTGGTCACACGACATGAAGTCAACTGACGGACCGACACAGGTCACACGACATGAAGTCAACTGACGGACCGACACTGGTCACACGACATGAGGTCAATTGACGGACCGACACAGGTCACACGACCTGAGGTCAACTGATGGACCGACATAGGTCACACGACATGAAGTCAACTGATGGACCGACACAGGTCAAATGACATGAGGTAAACTGACGGACCGACACAGGTCACATGACCTGAGATAAACTGACGGACCGACATAGGTCACACGACATGAAGTCAACTAATGGACCGACACAGGTCAAATGACATGAGGTCAACTGACGGACCGACACCGGTCACACGGCATGCTTGACCTGGCAGCGATAAATGCTTATGTGTTATACAAGGCCTGCACTGAGTCCAATGAGGGGTGGGGGGTGTAGGTGAAGAATTAATGGGTCATTAGCATGTGAATCGACATTAACTAGCTCACTGAAAGGGACTGGGGGATTTAGAAGCCAAGTTCACTAGCGCAACAAAGCGCGGCCTTAGTCAAAGTAGTGTTAAACAGCTAATCGCTGGTACACTTGCTAACTAGCACACACTAGGTTAGTTCTCTGTGGACAAATATATTTATAGTTTGCAAAATCGGGGGCTTCATTTAACGTTTCAATGAGTTATGTAAACAACACATTACTAATGCCGCACAAGTAATGTAAACTGAAATGTACGTCAATAAAACTTCATTACCATTAAGATCCTTCTGAGTTCTTCCAGCGTCATGTCTTCTTTAAGCATGAACAAAACACCCTGATGCATGCTCAATAATCCAGGTAGAAAAATCTAACAGTTTACAGGCTAAAGGATAGCATGCTAACTGTACCTCCGTGTGCTTGTTTGTGAGTGTGTGTGTGCGTGCGTGTGTTTGCTGTGTTCGGTTTTATGTTGTTAATAAAGTTAAAAATAAAAGTGGAAAAAACTATAGTTTGTCTTTCGTTTTTCCAAATGTTGTTGTGTTTTTGTTGTGTTTTTCCAAATGTGATTCAGGCCACTTCCGCTTTGGCCACTTCCGGTTTGGCTTAATGTAATTTTTTTTTCTTTTCTACTTCCGCTTTGGCCACTTCCGGTTTGGCTTAATGTAATTTGGCTTTTTTTCTACTTCCGCTTTGGCCACTTCCGGTTTGGCTTAATGTAAGGATCCGTTTTTTCAAATGTTGTGTTTTTTCAAATGTCATTGTGTTTTTGTTGTTTTTTTCAAATGTTGTTCATTTACACCTTGGGGCCACCGTACCAAAATGACATAATAATAAATAAAAGAATAAAATATATATCCGACATAAAACAATACATATATAAATCAAAGTAGAAATATATATCCTAAATAATAATAAATAAAAGAATAAATATATAAATCAAAGTAGAAATATATATTTTAATGAGAAATAAAAGCATAAATATATATTTTTTATATCTCCTTACACATGAGAAATAAAAGCAGAAATACAGTATATATATTTTATATCTCCTTACACATGATTTTCCGTCAATAACAATAGATATTTTGCTTTTTCCTTTTTCTTGCTGTTTTTCCGTTTGCTGTATTTATTGCTGTATTTATTTATTGCTGTATTATTTGCTGTATTCTGTTTCGTTTTCTGCCTCATCGTTATGTTAATGAGGAGGGCTGCTTTCTATGTCCAGCTCTACTATTGGTCAATAAACCGGAAATAGAACGATCAGTGTGCAGATCGATTGAGCATACCTGCGCTGCGGTCCTCTTTTAGGAGATCTCCGTATTTGAGAGGAAGTAAACATGTATCGTAGGATTGCTGAAGAATTAAGGCACGTTGCTAGCTTAGCTGAAAGTAATGCAGTCAGTGATGACTATTTACTGTTTCGAGTCGATGTTTTGAGTGAGTGGCTGGTCCAGGTAGCTGCAGACACGGATACTGAAGCTGACTCATTAGTTGTCCAGATTTTGGAGGAAGTGGCTTGTCGTTTGAAGTATCTGTACTTTCTACTACACTACATTTCAAGAGAAATACAAGAGAAATACGAATGATAGCAGCTAAGATACCAAAAGTAGATAAAAATATGATCCACTCAATTACAGGTTGTGCAAATAGTATTTTCCTAAATGGAACTAACAAAGAGGAAATAATGAATGTAGTAAAACATCTTACAGACAAGAGATCGAAAGACTGGGTGGACATGGATATGATGTTTGTAAAGGACATAATGAGCCATGTTATTGAGCCGTTCACATACATATGTAACTTATCATTTTCAACAGGAATTTTTCCAGATAATATGAAAGTAGCTAAGGTCGTTCCTCTTTTTAAAAATGGTGATAAATGTGTATTCAACAATTATAGACCTATATCCTTGTTACCACAGTTTTCAAAAATTCTTGAAAAACTATTTGTAAACAGACTAGACCAATTTATAGATAAACAAAATATTCTAAGCAGCAGTCAGTATGGGTTTAGATCAAAAAACTCTACATCAATGGCTCTCATGGAATTAATGGAACAAATAACTACTGCTGTCGATCAAAAACAACACTGTATCAGTATCTTTGTTGATTTAAAAAAAGCATTCGATACTATTGATCACACAATACTCCTTGAAAAACTGAACAAATATGGTATTAGAGGACCAGCATTACAGTGGGTATCTAGCTACTTAAAAAATAGGAAACAATTTGTACAAATAAATGATGTAAGATCTGACCTCTGTAATATCACATGTGGAGTTCCCCAAGGTTCTGTACTTGGACCAAAGCTTTTTATTTTATATGTGAATGACTTGGTAAATGTGTCAGGACTCCTTAAATGTGTACTTTTCGCAGATGATACCACTTTTTTCTGTTCAGGTGAAGATATAGAACAAATGTTAGAATTGATAAAGACAGAATTTGTAAAGATACAAACTTGGTTTAAAATAAATAAATTATCATTAAATCTAGAGAAAACTAATTACATGATATTCGGTAATAGAAAGAAAACTGTTGATGTTCCACTCAAAATTGAGGATGTTGAGATTTGTAGAGTGAGTGAGGTGAAGTTTTTGGGTGTTATCATTGATGACAAACTGACATGGAAACAACACATAAATTCTGTAAGAATAAAAATAGCTAAATCGATAGCAGTACTGTACAAAGTCAGAGACCTATTGAATGATAAGGCTCTGTATTTGTTGTATAACACAATCATTGTTCCACACTTAATCTATTGTATTGATGTTTGGGGGAATGCGTGTAAAACAATCACAAAGCCTATTTTTGTATTACAGAAAAGAGCTGTAAGAATTATCACTAGAAAGCATTACCGTCATCCATCAAGTACATTATTTTATCAACTAAAATTACTGAAGTTCCATGATTTGGTAGACTATAATATCTTATCAGTTATGTATAGAGCTCAAAATAATGCATTACCTTTAAATATCCAAATGCACTTTGTTAAAAGACAAAGTTGTTATAATCTTAAGGGAACAGAGTTGTTTGTAAAACCACAATTCAGAACCAGTTTGAAGGGACGTTCTACCTCAATCCAGGGAATTAGATTATGGAATGGCTTGGAGAATGTAGTTAAAAATGCCAAGTCAATGTTTACATTTAAAAAAATGATCAAAACAAATATGTTAAAAAAATATATGTGAAATAACGTAATGTGTATTGCATTAGTTAGAAAATTAGAAAGTGTTAGTCATTTTGTACTGTATTAGTATTAGTTAGAAAACTAGAAAGAGTTAGTCATTTTGTACTGTATTAGTATTAGTTAGAAAATTAGAAAGAGTTAGTCATTTTGTACTGTTGGTTGAAGAATATTATTGTTTAACCTGATTGTTGGAAAAAGTTGGTTGAAGATTATTATTGTTTACATGGTTTGACTACTGTTGTTTAATCTGATTGTTGGAGATAAGGGGCAGATATAATAAGATTTATTCTTCTTTCTGCCACCTTTCATTTTTTTACATTTTGTACACTATCATTATGAGATTGCCTTGTATTGTTTCTTTTGTAAAAAAATGAACACATTTAATAAACATAATAATAAACATAAACAAACATTTCTATAATGTGTTGAGTTACAAGTTACATTCAAGTTGCAGCTTTTTGATTTGTCATTAGTTTGAAAGTAACTGATGTCGAGAGGGGAGTCCATTGAACGATAATGTGTTTACTTACAGGTGTCTATGATGAAGAAGATGAAGAGGCCTAACCCCAGTTCATATTCTTTGCTAAGGTTAACACATACCAGAAATGCACACACTGGAGCAGAGTATATGCAATGTTTTGAAGTTTGTTAAGAGTTGATAAATCAAATTTTGGGAAATTTAAGGGTTTTTGAGAAAGTATTGAATTTATAAAGTCAAATTTAAAGTCCAGTTTTTTTTTATTATTGAACGCCTTTTTATAGGTATTGAATTTAACTTCATTATTCCTGCATATACCGTGTAGAGGCGTGTTTTGTGAGGGACAGTCCGCATGGTTCTTACTTGTTGTTATTTTTTGTTTGTTCGTTTTTGCATCTATTTTTGTCTTGTTTGTTTTTGTCTGTTCATTCTTGTTCATTGTTTTTGTTTGTTTTGTCTTGTTTCTATTTGTTTATTTGTTTTATTCTTTGTTTTTGTCTGTTTTATTCTTTATTTGTTTGTTTTGTTCTTATTCTGTTTCTTCTTGTTCTTTGTTTTTTGGTTGTTTTCTTTGTTTGTACTTTCTTACCTTAACTTTTATTAGTTATTTGTTCCTTATTACGTTTCCAGCATGTAGGCTCTGCTGACCACAGTATATTTTATTACGTAGTTTTTATTACCATGTAGTATTGATGGTTATTTTTATATAAGGTGTTTTATATTCTGGGTGGGTAACTTAGCTGTAGGATTGCTGTGGGGAGGTAATGTTAGAGTTTTCCAAAGTGTATCCAGTTCTTAATTGCATTCACACATAGTACATATAGGTTTTTGTTGACATGATGTATGTCATGTTAAAAGGGGAATTGAAATATATTTCTATCAGTATTACACCTATTAATTACACCTATTATATTCTAAGATTGTGTTTACTTAATTTCTGCCTTATGTGAAACGTAATCTAAGGCGGAACCTTTTACTCCCGGGCTTTGTTTTCACTAGAGAACAGTTACACGCTTGCACAAAACAAACAGATCCAACACTTGATGATTGACATATGAAGCTGGTAGCTTATTGTCTGAGAGGCGGATCACGTACTGAGTAGGGAAGTCCCAAAGAAGTTTCCAGGGCGTTTCCAAGGCGGTCCGCTCCCAGGATTGGTCCCACGAGGCGATGACGTCATCTGGGGGTATAAAACCGTGATCCGCCTTCGAAGGTTCGTGTGTGTGGACATTGTGAAGGAGTAAGGTCTGTTTGCAGCTGCAAGGTTAATCCTTATATGTACAATAAACCTGTCAATAACTTGCACATTCGTTTCAGAGTTTCCTTCAAACTTTTGAATTTGTAACCGTATCCCTGGTACAAACTGTAGAGGAGGCGACCAGGGCCCAGAGTTCATCTACCATCTGGTACAGCCAAAGAGCAGGAAGGACAACAGCCTCAAAACTTAAACAAGTTTTTTACAAAGCAGTCAAGAAAGACCATCCAAGGCTTTGATCAAGTCTATATGCTACCCAGAAACACAAAAGCTTTCTACAGCAGCAACAAGGTATGCATTAGGGAAAGGTAAGGTAGGAGCAACATTTGCACTCATTGGTATTTGAGGGGAGTTTTATTTTAGGCAGGGGTCTATTTCAACTCAAATAAGTACATGTTATGCACCAGAAATTTAAATTTAAGTTTGTTAAATACATTTTGCTCTTATTCCAGATATGGCTGTAAATTTGAAGCAACAGCCCGAAAACAGTACGAACAACTCCAGTGTACGGACCATGAGGGGTTTTCCTGCATGGACAGTGGGCTGTGGTTAAACTCAAGGTGGCCATACATGGGAGCCTCACCAGATGGAGTCGTTTCATGTGACTGTCATGGAGCCGGGGTGTGTGAAATCAAGGTAAAATTTATTTCTCAAAAGGTTTGGACTACTGCACTGCAGACTTTGCGCACCTCACAGTATGAATGTTACAACTATAATTTTTTACTCAAATCTTTGTTGTTTGCATATTTCACAGCATGTAGCTGTAGTTTTGGGGATGGTCTTGCCGTTTGTGGGATTG
>JBBPBX010011624.1:24908-43659 GCA_038048925.1 Garcialebias charrua | reverse complement strand
ACTTTTTTTAGGTATAAAATTATATATAAAAGCATTTTTAGTTTGGGAAGGTTCATGTATATGTTAAAAAACTCTTGAGAGTAACTTTTCTGATCACAAAGTTAATGGTACAGTATTACAGTATTGAATATTTCTATAAGAATATCCGTGCAACAAAAAGGACAACTTTAAATCAATCAGACCAGTCTTACAGCCTGAAAGTGGTCTTGTCTACTTGAAGGAACATGTTACTAATTAAAGCATGAGCTGTGAAAATTGTTTTTGCAAAACAAATAAAATAAAAAACTTGCAAAAGTAAACTAAAGTATACTATTTCCATGCAGTTTTTCCTCATGACAGCTAGAGGTCACTATAAGGCAGGAAAATGATCAAACACATTTTAAATGTTTCAACAGGTTTTATTTCCCAACTCAGCACAAAATAAAAAAATCAGTCTTGCTATTAAAATTTATTTTTAATACTTAAATATAGTTGAAGAACTAATGATTTATTTGTACATGTTTTAAACAAAACAAACGAAAAAAGCATCTATTTAAGTAAGACATTTTAGGTGTCAAATTAAATTTACCAGTAAATAAAATTTGATTTCTGCTAACAAGTTGAGCTGCCAGAAGATTAATATAAATACAAATAAGTGTTTATGAAAACAGTGTTATTGCACATATTGTTTGCTTTGCTTTGACCTATACCTCTGGATAAAAACTGACCTTTGGCCCAACACGCCGTCACATGTTCTGAACAACAAACTGTCTCCAAGTCAGCTCAGTTTAAAAGCCCTAAATATGACCGGAGGATTCATGACAGGGTTCAAGTCATTACTAAAGTTTGTTGTGCGAACGGTAGTGCTAAACTACTATTAAACACAGAAAGTTTCTTTATTTAACCTTGTTTGAGCATCTTGAACGCTTGAGGGAAGAGCAGGACATTGATCAATGCCTGGTGGTGACTGGATCCAGTGGCAGTGGAAGCTTCCATAACTGGTACATCTAGCTGAGTCCCTGTACACGTGACATCTTCTGGAGGAGGTCCTCTATTGCAAATGCTGCTTCCAGGAGCTGTAGGCAAACTGTCATTTCCATATCTGTTGTCATCAATGGGTCCACTGGTGAACACTGGTGGTGATGGAGGCCGTCAAGCTGAAGGAGGGTTTAAGTCCCAGAGAGTGACTTCTGGTTGCTCTCAAAGAGGTTCTGGTAAGTTGCCCAACCATCCCAGGCAGTATATTAGGATTTGTTGTGAAACTGCAGACGCACGATGGAGCACTTTGCCCAACTTCTTAATCTGGACACCATGTTCACCTTTGAGAAGGTGGAGCCGGAGGACTTGGCAGAAGATGAGTTCATTACCACAGCAGAGGTCACGGAGGTCACAAAGGTTGATAAACAGCTCCTTGACAGTAGTGGGCAAGATTCTCTCAGAGATGCTGAAGGCTCTTCTGGATGTTCTGGGGCTATCATGGTTGACATGGAACACTGGGACAACACCTGCAAAGTAGCAGACCAAAGTGATCCTCGTTAAAAACGGGGATCAGAGAATATAATCAGAGAATATAATCAGAGAATATAATCAGAGAATATAATCAGAGAATATAATCCAGTTACAGGTGGTCCCTGACTTACAAACGAGTTCCGTTCCTACGCACTGTTCGTAACTCGAAAATCTGTAAGTTGAAATGCGTTACACGTGGCGTTCGTAAGTCCGGATTTTTGGTTGTGTCGGAAAATGTATGCTAACGCTGCGCCGCACACCCGTTTATCAACATGAGACTGAACAAGCGTACATACTGGTTCATAAACATGCACAGAACTTTATTTGCAAACGGTTAGCTAACACACTTTCATCTAAAAACACATACCAGTGCTGTATTTACTGTACAACAGTACTGTTCGTAAGCGCGTTCGGAAGTCCCGAACGTCGTAAGTCGAGGCCGTCGTAAGTCGGGGACCACCTGTATCTGGGTGGATGGATCGGAATCCGAGGCCAGTTTCTTCAGCTCCGCTGTGGGAGATCCTTCCTGCCCATGGCCATCAGTATCTATAACTACTCTTTAATGAAACCAGGATAAATGTTAGGGGGTATTTGATCAAGGTTTTACAGATGTTTTTAACTACTATGGCTGAGAATGTTAACTGCCCACAAACCAGATGTTTGAGTTAGCAGAGAGAGCTGGATGAGGAGCTGATTTGATCATGCAGGTGCAACTGGCACTCATCTGAGTCTGTCTGTGAGCCTGGAGGTAAAAACAAGCTTTGCACACCGCCCCTGGCAGATTCTAGTGACTGGGCTCCATGCATACTTCCTGTATATCTGTGTGACTTGTTGTGAAAATCTGACCTTGTAAGTAAATATACCAGTTAATAATCTCCTGTCATCGAGTGTTGGCTCTTTTGCAGTAAGATAAAGAAATGACATTTGTTTCCAACAATGAGTTACAACATTTAGTTTCCCTTTGGGATTAATAAAGTATTTTGTAACTGAGCTGAACCGAATTCAATTCAGTTTATTTCTATAGCGCCAAGTCACAACAGGAGTCGTCTCAGGGCACTGAACAGAAACATTCATGTATAAAAATATTAATTTAACATTATTTATCTGAGGAGCAGACTGCTTTGAGTCTTAAGTTTACTGCATACTCTAATGCTGAGCAAGCACGAAGGCGACAGTGGAAATGAAAAACTCCGTCATGAGGAAGAAACGTTCAGCAGAACCAGACTCGGGACAAGCGGCTGTCTGCTTCGATCGGCTGGGTTTGGGAGGACAGGAAGGAGAAATGAATTGAATTAATTGAATTGAATTAATTGAATAAACTGAATTGAATAAGAATTTAACTGAATGAAGGCATCTCATTAATTGGCCTTCCTGTTAAAGCTATGGAAGGGGAGGCTCCAAACAATTGGCAAACTTAGGATACATGAGGAGCAGTGTGGCTTCTGTTTGGGTCATAGACTAGTGGACCAGTAAACCAGTGGACCAGTGAAACCAATGGCACAGCGAACCAGTAGATCTATGGGTCAATGGGCCACTGAACCAGTGGAACAATGGACCAATGAATCCATGAACCAGAGGAACTGTGAACCAGTGGAACAATGAACTAGTGGAACAGTGAACCGATGGAACAATGGACTAATGAATCCATGAACCAGTGGAACAGTGGACCAGTGAACTGATGGAACAATGGACCAATGAATCTGTGGACCAGTGGAACAGTGGACCAGTAGACCAGTGGAACAAAGAACCAATGAATCCATGGACTGTTGGACCAGTGGAACAGTGGAACAGTGGACGAGGAACAGTGAACCAGTGGAACAGAGGAACAATGGACCGATCAATCCGTGGGTCAGTGGAACAGTAGGACAATGGACCAGTGGAACAATTGACCAGTGAAACAGTGGACCAGTGGAACCATTGACCAGTGAAACAATGAAGCAATGGACCAATAGAACAGTGGACCAGTGAAGTGGTGGAGCAATGGACCAATGAATCTGTGGACCAGAGGAACAGTGGACCAATCAATCCATGGACAAGTGGAACAGTGGACCAGTGGATGAGGAACAGTGAACCATTGGAGCAGAGGAACAATGGACCTATCAATCCATGGGTCAGTGGAACAGTAGGACAATGGACCAGTGAAACAATTGACCAGTGAATCAGGGGACCAGTGGAACAATGGACCAGTAGAACAGTGGACCAGTGAAACAGTGGAGCAATGGACCAATGAATCTGTGGACCAGAGGAACAGTGGACCAGTGAACTGATGGAACAATGGACAAATTAATCTGTAGGCCAGGGGAACAGTTGACCAGTGGACCAGTGGAACAATGGACCAATCAATCCATGGACAAGTGTAACAGTGGACCAGTGGATGAGGAACAGTGAACCAGTGGAACAGTGGAACAATGGAACTATGAATCTGTGGACCAGTGGAACAATGGACCAGTAGACCAGTGGAACAATGGATTAATCAATGCACGGACTGTTGGACCAGTGGAACAATGGACCAGTCAATCCATTGACAAGTGGAACAGTGGACGAGGAACAGTGAACCAGTGGAACAGAGGAACAATGGAACAATCAATCCATGGGTCAGTGGAACAGTAGGACAATGGACCAGTGGAACAAGAGCAATGGGCCAATAGAACAGTGGACCAGTGAAGTGGTGGAGCAATGGACCAATTAATCTGTGGGCCAGGGGAACAGTGGACCAGTAGACCAGTGGAACAATGGAACAATCAATCCATGGACAAGTGTAACAGTGGACCAGTGGACGAGGAACAGTGAACCAGTGGAACAGTGGAACAATGGACCAATGAATCTGTGGACTGTTGGACCAGTTGAACAATGGACCAGCCAATCCATGGCAAGTGGAACAGTGGACCAGAGGAACAGTGAACCAGTGGAACAATGGACCAGTAGACCAGTGGAACAATGGACCAATCAATCTATGGACAAGTGGAACAGTGGACGAGGAACAGTGAACCAGTGGAACAATGGACCAATCAATCTATGGACAAGTGGAACAGTGGACCAGTGGAACAGTGGAACAATTGACCAGTGAATCTGTGGACCAGTGGAACAATTAACCAGTGAATCAGTGGAACAATGGACCAGTAGAACAGAGGACCAGTGAAGCGGTGGACCAGAGGAACAGTGAACCAGTGGAGCAGTGGGTTTGTTTGTTGTGTTTTGTATGACTGACCATGTTTACTCAGCAGTATAGGAGATGGAAGACTGACATGTTTCCATGACTTTTCTTTGTGTATATTTATTGTTTGAAGTGAAAATGCTCGTCCTTCACCTCCATCCATCACTGGGATAACTTGAAAACTGACGGCGCCTCATCTCATCGTCTGCCTTCCACAAACGCACAGAGCTTGAATGAACGTTGGCTTGGTTACAAAATGGCATCAGTTGTTTACATGTTGATGCCATGTTTCCACCTGCTGTTGGCTGACTTTACAAAAAGTGTTTTATTGTTGTTCTTTGACGATCAGGAAGTGACCACCAGGCTGCTTCAACACGACAACAAAGGGTCACAAGCCGACCTGAGCAGGCTCGTTAGTATGCAGCGTGTCCAGATAATGCCTCTCTGTGGTTTGTAAGAAAGGCTCAGTGTTTCAGGGTGTGCGGACGTGGCCCTCTCAGGCTGCTTTGGAGAGGAAGTGAGTGGATTACACCCCCTAATCCCATTATGATGCTGCAGCCATGTGAGGTCCGTTTGGACGGATCAGGACCCGTAGGCTCGGGTTTGAGGACTGACTCAGCAAACTGAGTAAAGGTAGGAGTTACGCACTGATGGGATGTATGAGAAGGGAGATAATGTAAGTGTCCCTGTCCCTTTGGGATACCCTGGCATGGTATGTATTATTAGATTTTAGGATTCTTAGGATATATATATACATGTATATATATACTGTATCTATATATACAGTATATGTATATATATATATATATATTTAATTTCTGATTGATTTCATCAGTCTTAAAAGTGACAAGCCAGTATTTATATTTTAAATTGATTAACAACAGCTGGCTGCCAAGTTTTGTGTCAGTTTAACTGAGCTGTAAATTCACAGCTGCAGCCTGAAGACTGTTTCCGTACGGAGCTTCGAAGGTGCCAAAACACAGATGAAATATTCAGGGGAAGTGTACGTCTCAGCAAATGTCTTTTTTTTTTCTTCTTTTTTTTTTACTCAAGAACCAACCACTGTGAGTTTTAGGAGCCCCAAAAATGAAAATATTTAAAAATTGGTTCCAGAGGTGACAGAATCTTGAAATGCTGTTTTCGTGTTTTCGTGTAAACAGGTGAAATGCAGCTGTTTGAAAACGATGATGTCACAACCTCACCCCTAATCTAACCTACAATTTGAGGGCATCTTATTGTAGGTTTTGGGTGGGTTGCAGAACTCTCTCTGGACAAATAAATAATATTTAAAAAAAATCAATGTTCTGTTAGTTCTTGTTGATGGTCAGCCTTATGATTAATGCCTGAATAAGTGACTGAATGGTTCTGATCAGACATGGTCACATTCAGTGTGGGTAGATACACAGATAAAGCTCCAAATTTGAGTCTTTTTGAAACCATTTCTCGGGTTCGCGCCCCGGCCACTACACACCTTGGGGTGTCTATGAGTGCACACCTAATTCTCCAGCTCCCCGGGCGCTTTCTGGCTGCTCACTGCACCACCTGGTAGGTGGTTGGGTTAAATGCAGAGACGAATTTCGTCTGTATATGGGAAACATACACAGATGACAGAAAAGGACATTATTATTATTATTATTATAATTGGACTTTTTTTTAATATAGTTTGTGCGTGCAGTCATTGTTGAGTCTGTTACAAAAGGCTGACGGTGCTGACGAGGTTTGGTTTAATGAAAATGCAGCTAAATGAGCTTAAAAGAGAACAGATCCCTCTCCATCATCATCATCACTTGCAGGTTCTTTTAGTTTGTCATGAAACTATCATTTTATTTTGAGATGGATCAATGGACTGAGGCTTTGTTCTTAGTAATGAGGGTGTTGCTTCGGTCGGTTGTGGTGATGAAAGAGTTTGGTTGAAAGACAAAGCTCTGGTCTTCCGGCTCTGGACGAGGCAGCAGCTTTTCTCCTTCGCTCCTTCCCTTCCCGACCTTCCTCCCCCTGCGCGGCTTCTTGTCTTGTCTGCAGCTCCTCAGGAAAGCACCTCTCGAACGCAAATTGAGATGGGGTTAGTTTCATGGGCGATCAATTCTATTGACAAGATTTTTTCTACAAAAAGGCAAGGTCCGGGGGAGCCAGCCTGCCCTTCGCAGACGCACCCGGTAGGATACGTCATGGATTCCTGGGGCGAGTGGAAAGTGATGTGTCTTTCAGTGCTCTCTGTGGAAGACGTGGAGGATTTGTACATAATTGGGTTTATGATAGCAGGCGCTTTGCTTTTTGGCATTTGTGGAGCACTGATCTATCGGAAAATGAGGAGTACTTCAGCAGCAATTAATGCCATGTCGAAGCTCCTGAGTCAAAGTGAGAGTCTGATCCGCGCCGTGACCTCCATAAATCAGCTGATTTACGAGCTAAACCGGAAGGTAGACTCGATCTCTGAGAATCGCAGACCACCCGCACGGCTTGGGACTCTTGGACGCTGTACTGGTCATCTAGTGGATGTGTCATAGCTTGGATCAGTGAAAAGTTCCCGAATTGGATCATATTTGGATCAGATCGTCCAGCAGGACTCAAGTCTACAGAAATTACACTGTGCGCCTGAAGTGAAAAATATTTATGTTATCTCTATCTGACTTCCCAAAACAGCCTCGGAAAGGCTGGATATCAAATTTCTCCTGAGATGTGTGTTACTGAGGACACCAGCTGCACCTAACTATCGCTACCCGCCACCCAGAGAACTTTCTGTGAGCGTTATCGGAGATGCCGGCTGGTAACACCACAGAACTGTTTGCTATCTGAAAATGGCTCATGGACAGAATCTCACTGCCTCAACCTCAAAATGCATATGTGATTTGTCCTAAATATGCTCTCTGGTAGAGTTTTTTGACTTCTCATATGGTGTCTAAACAGGCAAGATGTGAAAGATCTTTTTTGTAATACCACAACTTATCCTCATGTTATCTTCCCTTTTTTTTCATATCTAAGATTGTGGCGGCGCGGTTCAACTGCTGCGGCTTCGTGCACTCGTCCCATCTTAAGACGGATGTGCGTAATCAATCATGTTGCATTGTGCCCTGGTGCAATGGCAATGTCAATAAAGATATTCTTTCTAGCACTTTGAGATTTTCGTTAATGAAAAGTGTGTTATAAATTGAATTCATTATTATTATTATTATTATTATTATTATTATTCTGGTCTACATTCCAACACTCACCTGTGGTCTTAAGGTTTGGATCAGGGCCAAAGGAAGAAGATCCTGGATACAATCAGCCAAAACGAGCTTCTTTTGACAGCCTGAGGAGCTCCGTCATCCAGGGGGTGCTCGGAGTAGAGCTGTTGCTCCAAGAGGAGTCAGTTGAGGTGGTTCAGATATCTGATTGGGATGCCTCTCGCTGGGAAGGAACTCCAGGACAGACCCAGCACTCGGGATTATCCTCTCTGGCCTGAGAACACCTCGGGCTCCCCCAGGAGGAGCTGGGGTGTGTTGCTGGGGACAGGGAGGTCTGGGTTTCTCTCCTGAACCTGTTGCCCCTGTGATCCAACTACTGATGAGTTCAAACCGCACCATCTTTTCATTATTGAAAAGTTTAACCTTTTCCTCAGTTTGGGTCACGACTTGACCTGCGGGGTGGAAATGGATCCCAACGCCAGAACAGTTTAAAACCACCGCTTCAGCCTTTAGATCACCATCAATTTTAGGTTTGGTTTTAACACAAAATCTTGATCAGTCCAACAAACTCTGCCTGAGAAAAATATGTTTTTCTCCCCTTTCAGACCCTCTCTACGCTGACTTTTAACTTAACTGTAATTTGACTTTCAACGTGCGTAAAACGTTTCCATTTTTGTTTCCTTTTTTTGGCCAGATTCATGCACCATAACTTTTCTAACAGACATCGTTTTGATTTAAAGTTGAGTTTATCACACAGTAAAAAAAAAATAAAAAAAAACGTTTTTTCACATGTGACCGATATGTTGGTGATCAGAGTAAATGATGATGAGAATCTTTGACTAAATTTGCTTGGAGGTGGAGGATCTGTGCGTCTGAGAAACACTGACAGGGACATCTTTAGGTTTTCTGTTGGCAGAATGCAGCCTGGGAGTCGGACGTCAGGACGGGGAACGTGGTTGACTCTTGTTAACGGGTCGGTGAACCCAGCATCAACACAAGGGAACAGTGTCACTCACTGTGAAATCAAACGACAAGTGGATGAAAAGTGATCCAAAAGGTTGTTTAGTCAAAAGACGTTTCTTTGAGGGTTCCAGTAACAAATGTTATTGTTTGCAATCATTAAGATGAAATCACATGGGACATTACAACAAGTTTGAACATGTTCTCTGTTCTGTTGTTCAGAAAATAACCTCTCTTTAAGAGACACCCGTGTGTGTGTGTGTGTGTGTGTGTGTGTGTGTGTGTGTGTGTGTGTGTGTGTGTGTGCGTGTGCGTGTGCGTGTGTGTGTGTGTGTGTGTGTGTGTTTGAGTCTGAAGGGAGTCATGACGTCTGAGAGATCCCCAAAAAAAAAACTCCGGAGAGCTGAGAATTCAAACAAAGTTTTTTTGTGCGACACTTTTCAATTAATTTGTTTTACCAATCTGACGTGTTCGTCCGTTTGTCTTCATTTATTCCTGAGCAAAGAAAACAACAAGTTTGCTCAATAAATATTTTGTTAGAAGTAGAGCTCCAGGAATAACAGAAGATAAAATGCCTTTTTTTTTTTTAAGATTCTACACGTCTGCTGGTTTCCTTAGATATGTAATTTTTACTAATTTGCTTTTTTATGGTAAATGGAGCTTACTTATATAGCTCTTTCCAGCCCCCTATGAGGGGCCCCAAAGCACTTCACAGTACCAACTATCCACCCATTCATACAGACATTCATACACAGGTAGCGGTAGACTGCCATGCAAGGTGCCAGCCAGTCCTACTGGGAGCAACTCGGGGTTAAGTGTCTTGCCCAGGGACACAATGAGGTATGCAGTGACCGGGGATCGAACCTGGGACTTTCCGGTCCTGAGCCAGCTGCCCTGCCCCTACACCATCTCGGCCCCCGAGATACCATATTATACAATGGTATGGCCATACCATACCATACCATACCATACCATACCATACCATACCATTTTATTTATAGAGCACTTAAAACAGCGACAAGGCCAACCAAAGTGCTGAAAGTGCTTTTTATGTATGTGAATGTTTTTATTCAGTGCACTGAGACGACTTCTGTGACGACAGAAATAAATTGAATTGTTTTTCTCACTGTGAGACTCACGTTTTCGTCTTAAATTGTAAGCCAGCTGTCCTCATCAACCCCCTGAAGCAGTCACAGTGACTTTCGGCTATTTTGGGCCTGTCCTCTCCTCGTGGTGTATCCTGGTCTGATCCACCAGCATAACCCCGGAAAGATGGGTGAACTGGAGCCCTCAAACTGAGCCGGTAAGGAGCTGAGACCTGGTGACATGATGCAACTTGTCTTTGGGTCTGGTTATGATAAGTAACTTCCTGACTTGCAGTGATCTGGTCACATTAAACAACTTCTCTCAACCACATTCCAAAGTAAACTATTTATCAGAAGTTAAACTTTGTCTAAATTTGTGCGTGTATAAAAGCTAAAACAATTGATCTGAAGATCTCGACCTTGACATCTCTAAATGGCTTTAAGAACCTGTTGGACTCCTGGCAAGAACCAATGCAGACATGTTCCTGTTTTTAGTTTTCTACATTCGCCTTATAATTTTGCTACTTTTTTGACATCTTATTTTAACTTGTAAAAAAAAAAAAAAAATCTGTATGCCTCTTTTATGATTGTCTATTGTTGTCGCTGTTGTCATCATTCTTTGTTGAAACCAGGTCTCGTGTAAATGAGTCCTCGAGACTCAATGGGATTAACCTGTCTAAATAAAGGTTGAATGAATGAAAAATTCCTGCTCAAATAATAAATTTAGCCAAAGAGAAATAATCCTTGGCGGATTAATTATACCATACCATACCATACCATTTTATTTATAAAGCACTTTAAACAGGAACAAGTCCACACCAAAGTGCTGGATTGTTTAGACTGTTTATTGTTGGTGCTTTACCTTTTCAAGTTATTCGCCAAAGTATTCTCATTTATCACTTGCGATGTCAGTTGTTTTGTATTTATTGTTTTATAATACATTTTAAAAGGCTAATCCTCATCAGAATAATATCGTGAAAATACAGGTAGTCCCCGACTTACGAACGAGTTCCGTTCCTACGTGACGTCGCAAGTCGAATTTCTTTTTGTTAAACGTCAAAGCTGTTATGATCTAAAAAAGGGAGCAGATATTTTTGTTAAACCTAAATACAGTAAAGAACTAGTTCAAGGGGTTGGTCAACCTCAATTCAGGGAATTAGTTTGTGGAATGACTTGGATACTGTAATTAAAAATGCTAAATCATTATTTACGTTTAAGAATTTGATCAAAACCAAATTATTACAAAAATATATATGAATTAGTTTTCCCGTGTTTTTTTGTAATTCGATAATTATGAGTTATTTTTTTATTCTGTTACTTGATGATTTTTTTTTGGTTTGAATTGACTGTTAGTAAAAGGGGGCAGATATAATAAGATTTTCTCTTCATTCTGCCACCCTTCATTTTATATCTTAATATTGTATAGTCACATTTGTGATTTTTTTTTTGTGTTGTATTTTAAAATGAATACATTTAATAAAAAATAATAATAAAATAAAGTCGGAAAATATGTCCAAACTGCACCTTATACGTACAATACTGTATTGTACCAAGCACTTAGCCTATCCTTACACAATACCCTACATAATTATCAAAAAACACATACATTTGGAGCCATAATGAAGGAAAAAAAGAGTTAATAGGGGCAGCCGTGGCGTAGTGGTAATGGCAGTCGTCCCCCGATCGGAAGGTTGGAGGTTCGAATCCCGGTTCCCCACACCATGTGTCGTTGTGTCCCTGGGCAAGACACTTAACCCAGAGTTGCTCCCGGTAGGACTGGCTGGCGCCTTGCATGGCAGTCTACCGCTACCGGTGTATGAATGTGTGTATGAATGGGTGGATGGTTGGTATTGTAAAAGCGCTTTGGGGCCCCTCATAGGGGGCTGGAAAGCGCTATATAAATAAACTCCATTTACCAGTTAATAACCTACTGGGACCTGGTGAAGCCTTCCTCCGCCTGTTAGCATGTTAGCTCATTGCTCAGCTGTAGCTTCTCTGCCTCGTAAACCTCCGCTCCAAACAATAAGGTCTCCTGTACTTTTCCACGCGCGGTCCAGAGTTTTACAGAAAGGTCTGTTAGCATGTTAGCCCCTCCTAACCTCCTCTGCCTGTAAACAATGAGGTCTCCTGTGATTTTCAGCTGTAATCCTCCGCCTGTGGCCGCTAAGGTACACTCTCCCCCCTCCCTCCTGTAAATTTCCACCTCCGCTGAGTTTCGGTACCGTATTTTTTGATGTAAGGGCGCATCGTGTAACTCAAAACAATGCTTTTCAATGGGAGGGCGTTCGTAACCGCGAAATGTCGTAACTCGAGGACTACCTGTAATTCTCTGTAACTCCGAGTTGAGTCTGATGAAGGTCGTGAAGAACATAACATGTTACTGGTCACGTGACTTGGTGCTCCCACGTTTAACGAGTGTTAACGTGGGCGTAGAGGAGCGGAGAGCATCCTCACCTCCATTCCCCACTCACTAACACTACAGATGAGAGTTGACCTTTTTCCCACGTGAACAAGCCCTGAATGTGTCCTCCTCTTGCAGGGGGGGTGCTGCTGCACTCGTTTGAACAAACCTAGGTTTTGGAGAGATGACAGATGAGAAAATGATTAACCCGGCTGTCAACTGGAATGTGTGTCACAATCAGGCTTTGGGTCTCAGAGTGTGTACATGACAGCAGGTGAAGGTCTGGATGAAGGACACACATCAACAGGGACGGGGACAGAAAAACTCTGTGCAAGCGTTCTCCTCCTGCTTTTTGTTAATCTTCTAAGTGCATCACCTGCAACAAGCGCTGAACTCGTATTTCTTCTTCAGCCGAAGTATTTTTCTGGCTGCCTGGGCCTGATCGAGCCCACAGCGGCAACGCGACAGCTGCCACAATGCCGAGGAGCGAGGGAGCAGCCAGAGTCTGAACCTGCAAGAAGAGAAGATCCCGTGAGCTGGAGACGCAACTGCATCTTCATCCTCGTCCTCCTCTGGACTTGCAGCTAAAGAACACTCGTCTCTGACCTGCAGAACTCTCAGGTAGGGCATGGAAAACGGGCTGCGTGTGAACATCATGTATTCTGAGGAGAGTTCACGTTTGCTGAACAGAAAACAGTTTGAATCTAATAAACGACAGAACTAGAGAAATTGCATTTCCTGCGAAA
The DNA here is from genome assembly GCA_038048925.1 of Garcialebias charrua. Lineage (NCBI taxonomy): Eukaryota > Metazoa > Chordata > Actinopteri > Cyprinodontiformes > Rivulidae > Garcialebias > Garcialebias charrua. The sequence goes on along the minus strand of JBBPBX010011624.1, from coordinate 30,658 downwards.
ATGCATGTGTGAATGCCATTTGTTCAAGAATTAGCAGAAAACAGCTGAATATAGCAGAAAAAAGCTTAAATTAGCAGAAGGAATCAGCATACCGTAATTGTGAATAATCTGAAATATCTGAAACAATCTGAAATCTGAAACAAGTAGAAATAAAAATGGCAGAAATGGCTAAATATTTCAAAAAGCTAAAGTTGCACCAATACCAAAAGTCATAGCCGGATTGTCCTAAACGAGCTGAACATTTTGATATATGAATTGTTAAAATAGCACAAAAATTGTAGGAGTAGGATTCCGAAAAATGTACGGAATCAGGATAGTAATATATAAGAAGAAGTTGAAGTTGAACTAGAGAAATTGCATTTCCTGCGAAAATGCATGTGTGAATGCCATTTGTTCAAGAGTTAGCAAAAAACAGCTGAATATTATCTAAAATAGCAGAAATAAGCTTAAATTAGCTGAAGGAATCAGAAAGAGCATAATTGTGAATAATCTGAAATATCTGAAACAATCTGAAATCTGAAATGATCTGAAATAAGCAAAAAAAGTGGAAATTATCTGAAAAAAACTTAAGATAGCATAAACAGCTGAATATTATCTAAAATAGCAGAATTAAGCTTAAATTATCTGAAGTAATTAGAAATAGCATAATTGTGATTAATCTGAAATATCTGAAACAATTTGAAATGTGAAAAAATCTCAACTAAGCATAAATAAGCAAAATAAAGTTGAAATTATCTGAAAAAAGCTTAAGATAGCAAAAACAGCTTAATATTATCTGAAATAGCAGAAAGAAGCTTAAATGTCTTAGAGATTAGTAGAGAGGTAGAGTTTTGCAGAATTACTTGAATAAATATAAACAGAATCACTATAGTGTGAATGCCTATGTGGCATTCACACAATGAGATAAAAGGCTACAGGTAATTCTGTTAAATATGGCAGCATTTTAAATAAGCACCTGTTTTTTTTTTTTTTTCAGGCAGCCTTTGCGGCTTCATTGGAAATTATCGATTCTTTTAACAACAAAAAAAAAAAACATTAGATTAAAAATAAAGTGTTAACTGACTGCTGTTATCAACCACAGCTGGAGGAATAAACATTATTACCCTGTAAACATGTTTATTTTTATTGTTAAATGTTGAAATGTAACCTAGACGAGCTGCAACCACACCTGAACTCTTTTGTCCTTTACAGTTAAATCTGTTACTTCTAACTCCAAATAAAAAGTGATTCAGATTAATGCACAATCAATCGTGTGACCTTACTCAGAGATCCAAGATTTTCTCAACGTGCGAAATAGATTGAAATCTATCAAAATGTGTTAAGAAAAAATAAGTTAATTTGCTTGTTTGCTCTTCCTGGCATCCATTTTTAAAAAGTCTTTTAAATAATTTGTTTTACAAAAAAAAACCTGAAATTAAATTAAATTCATCTCATTTTGACTTTATTGTCTGAATGTTGATGAAGCGTTCACTCTGTTGTGATCCGTTTTTCTTCTGTTCATTTTTCAGTGCGATGCTCGTCCCGCAGTTTTCAGCTGTTTCAACAAATCATGAATCAAAACGTTCAGCTCTTTCAGGTCAATCCTGCTACGACTTTTGGTTTTGGAGCAACTTTAGCTTTTTGAAATATTTAGCCTTTTCTACATTTCTTTTTCTCAGTAAATGAACTGAGCTCATTTTACATCCTTCAAATGTTTAGATCTGTGTACAGTATAACCTTTAACTGCTCCTTTCACATTTTATTCTGCTTCAGCTTCTTTCTGCAAAAAAACAAACAAACAAAAAACAGCTACTTTCAGCTTATTTCAGCTGTTCTTTCAGCTGTTTTGTGCTCCTTTCAGATTGTTTCTGATAACTACAACTTTTTTGTGTTTCTTTTACGGTAATTTCTTTCTGCTAATTTCAGCTTCTTATGATCCTTTCAGCTCATTTCTGCAAGTTTCAGGTTTTTCTGCTATTTCAGCTACTATTTAAATGTTTTTGTCCTAAATTTAAAATTTTCAGCTAATTCCACTTTTTTTAATTCATTTCAGCTTCTTCCACTTCCATCTGGTAAGCTTCTTTTGGCCTTTTCAGCTACAGGTATTTATTTGTTTATTTTTGCTAATTTCACAAGCTTTGCGCTCATTTCATCTTATTTAAACCTAATTCAGCAAATGTCTTCTTTTGTTTTCTTCTGCTAACTCAGGCTTCTTCTGCTATTTCAGCTACCGTATTTTTCGGACTATAGGTCGCACCCGAGTATAGGTCGCATTGTCCAATTATTGCCAAAAAATCCATATATAGGTCGCACCTGAATATAGGTCGCACCTACGTCAAAATGTGGACCGTGTTTAGCTCTGCTGCAAATGTCTCTTCCACAGGAGCGCACAGCAAGGCTTTAAGAAGATTAACACTTAAAAACAATTAATTGTTTGATAAAAAATTATAGCAAATATGTGTCTGACTCTGAGCTGAACTTTTTTTTTATAAATGAATAATTTTAGCAGGATAAACACCTAAAAATATACATTTGTTAGCTGACATTATTGTAAGAGTGTGTCTCAGTTTAATTTTTGTTATTCAGCTTATTTTACAAAAAGCCATATATAGGTCGCACCTGAGTATAGGTCGCAGGCCATGAAAAAATTATAAAAAGCCGCGCCCTATAGTCCAGAAAATACGGTACATTTTAGCATGTTTTTTTTTAGCTAATTTCAGCTGGGTTTTTTAAGCTCATTTCACAAGCTTTGCGCTCATTTCAGCTTATTTAAACCTAATTCAGCAAATATCTTATTTTGTTTTCTTCTGCTAACTCAGGCTTCTTCTGCTATTTAAGCTACATTTTAGCACATTTTTTTTATAGCTAATTTCAGCTGTTTTGTTATTTTTAGCTCATTTTACAAGTTTTGTGCTCATTTCGGCTTCTTCCACTTTCTTCTGGTAGTTCAAGCTTCTTTTGGCCTTTTCAGCTATATTTATTTTTTATTTTTGCCAATTTAAGCTGTTTTTGTTGTTGTTGCTCATTTCACAAGTTTTGTGGTCATTTCAGCTTATTTAAACCTAATTCAGCAAATGTCATCTTTTGTTTTCTTCTGCTAACTTAGGCTTCTTCTAGTTCAGCTACATTTTAGCATGTTTTTTTAGCTAATTTCAGCAGTTTTTCATCAAGTTCTTCTGCAGTAAGCATTCACACTTAGCCTGGTTAAAACCAGACTCTTGTCCTTCACTTCGCTTTGTACTAGGGTCTGGCATTTCTCCCATAGAAAACAATTTCTCCGGTCGATTTTTGACCGGACCAATCAGAGAACAGAAGGCGGAGTTTTGTTATAGTTTAGCCTGGCGAGGTCCAGGGCAGGCTAAACTATTCAGATAAATAGCTCAGAAACCACTCTGTGGATATTTTTTCTGCTACCAGTGTGTAATTATATGGCTCTAATTTACTGACTGTTGGCCTGGATGAAACATTTGAGATAAAATTCGATTTTTTATAATTTATTTTCGTAGCGCACCCGAGGCTGTTTGGAAAATGTCAAACCGAAACAATTTAAATCCAGCAGATTTGACCATTTCGTGAATTGATTTAGGAACTGTTAAGCTCAGGAACACTTCTGATATAACGTCAGCTAAGAAATATATTTTTTCTCAGCAAAGAAATAATAGTTTTTTACCTTGTTTTCTTGAAAATTCCTTCGTGGCGGCAGCCATTTTAACTGACGACGTCAGTCGACGTCGTTCAAAACTCCGCCTTCTGTTCTCTGATTGGTCCGGTCAAAAATCGACCGGAGAAATCGTTGTCTATGGGAGAAATGCCAGACCCTAGTACAAAGCGAAGTGAAGGACAAGGGTCTGGTTTTAACCAGGCTAATTCACACTGCTTGTTGGCAGGAGATGCAGTTGACCATTAAACATGTCAGTAATGACAAAAGACAAATAAATAACTTGGATCTCCTCCGTTCTTTGCCTTCAGGTCGTCGTCTCCATCATGGCCTCGGCAGCTCTGGAGCTGATGGGGTTCTTCCTGGGCCTTCTGGGGATGCTGGGAACCCTGGTTGCCACGGTGCTGCCGTACTGGCGGATTTCTGCGCACGTGGGCTCCAACATCGTGACGGTGGTGATGAACATGCGGGGCCTGTGGATGGAGTGTGTCTACCAGAGCACGGGGGCCTTCCAGTGCGAGACCTTCAACTCCATGCTGGCGCTGCCCTCCGACCTCCAGGCCTCTCGGGCCCTCATGGTCATCTCCGTCGTGCTGTCCGTCCTGGCCGTTGCCATGGCGGCGATGGGGATGCAGTGCACTCTCTGCTTGGAGGGCTCGGGCGCTGTAAAGAGTCGCGTAGCGGGCGCCGGCGGGGGGTTGTTCCTCTCCGCGGGCTTCTTGTCTCTCGTGCCCGTGGCGTGGACCACGCACGAGGTGGTCCAGACGTTCTACAGCTCCAACGTCCCAGCCGGCATGAAGTACGAGCTGGGCGAGTGCCTGTACCTCGGCCTGGCCTCGGCGCTCATCTCCATGCTGGGCGGGGGGATGCTGAGCGTGTCGTGCTGGGAGGAGCACGAGGGCGGCCGCGGGAGGCGGCACGGCGGAGGATACCCGTACCCATCGGGGGTCGCCATGACTGCCTCGGGGGTTCGAACGGCCGCGCAGACGTACCGCAACCCCACCGTGCAGGTGAGCGCGGCAAGCAGAGGGCAGGCGCTCCTCCGCAGCGCAGGCAGCTCAGAGTCCAGTGCTCACGCAGGTCAGGGGGCGAAGAAGCCCGCGGCGGCAGGATATGACATCACAGGATACGTGTGATGTCATCCGGCACTCCTCTAGGCCGAGCAACAGAAACAGCTGGAGGTTCAGGCTGACGGGTTTCATTTTAATACTCATGAGAAACATCAGAATGTTCATCTCCTGAGGGCTGTTGCTGCGTGAAGCCTCGTCTGGGCTGAAGTTTGAGGATTTTTCTGCCTTTTTGTTTCCTCCATGAAAACTCTGATCATCTGAGGGAACGTTTGTCTTGTGCGGGACTTTAACTTCTCTGCATTAAGAACCATGAAGTGATGCTCCATCTCTGCTGAATCTGTTCAAACCTCTGTTAGCATCTTCTGAAGAAGGACCTCATTTTACTCAACTGGTGTTTAAAACGTGGACGGTCCGGTTGGATTCGAGCAAAGCAGACTCTCCACGTCCTGATGATGACGTCATCTTGAAGTTTCCGTTTGTTTTAAACTCGTTTCTTCAGTCCGGTTGGAAACTTTTTGATGTTGATCCTTTAACCTCCAAATGACACAATTCATACATCTCCTCCTACATGTCTTTGTGTGAGTGCAGCTACAGCGTGCGCTCTCAGGACATGATTACCTGCAGTGTTCCGTCAGTGAGGACTGAACTTGGAAAAAGGGCCTTCTCCTACTCTGCTCCTGCTTCATGGAATATCTTACAAAAAGATCTGAAGCTCTCGACCTTGACTTCTCTAAATGGTTTTAAGAATCTGTTGGAATCCTGGCAAAAACCAATGCAGACATGTTCCTGTTTTTGATTTTCTACATCTACCTTATAATCTGTCTGTTTTGCTACTTTGATATCTTTGTTTTAACTTGTTAAAAAAAATCTGTATTTCTCTCTTATGTTTGTCTATTGTTGATTGTTTAAGGAAACTCTACTGTTGCTGTTGTCATCATTCTTTAGTTTGTAGACAGGTCTCTCTTGTAAATGAGTCCTCGAGGCTCAATGAGATTAACCTGCCTAAATAAAGGTTGAATGAAATATACAGTACTATATATATA
>JBBPBX010011624.1:0-21170 GCA_038048925.1 Garcialebias charrua | reverse complement strand
TGTGTGTGTGTGTGTGTGTGTGTGTGTGTGTGTGTGTGTGTGTTGTCTTATCAGGTGAGATTAAAAAACTAGAACAGGGAGAAGATTGCAGCAGTGAAGTGAATGCAAACAACAGACGGACACAAACAAATAAAAACATACTTCAGTCCGATCGATACGTAGTTTAGACCGTTAAACTGCAGAACTTTAAATTATTGATTTGTTCTACTTTAATCGCTGAAAACTGACCTTGTTTCATGCTTCACGTGCATCAACACTTTAATAATAAATAAATCAAGTGCTATGTGTTGTCATCATTGTATGTTCCCGTGCAAAGATGAAATAGTTTCTCTGCATTTAACCCATCGCACCTGCAGGGATACACCCAGGTGGAGCAGTGGGCAAGCGCCCGGGGAGCAATTTGAGATTAGTCGTCTAGTGTCTTAATTCCATGATTTTAGGTTTAAGTTTATTTATTATGCAAAAATAAAATTTTGGGGTGTCATATTAGATGATGAATTTAGTTGGAAACCACAGATCTGCCTAATAAAATCTAAAATAGCCAAAAGTGTTGCTGTTCTGAGAGGAATTAGTTTTGTCTGTCCTGGACTACAAATCTTTGTTTATTCTGTATAACACTCATTGTACCACATTTAACATATTGTGTGGAAGTTTGGGGGAATACATACAAAATAAATTTACATTCGTTATACGTCATACAAAAAAAAAAAATCCGAATACTTCATAAAGTGGGATATTGGGATCACACAAACCAGTTATTTTTTAATCAAATACTGAAATTCTGGGACCTTGTAACATTTAAAACTGTAAAATGCATGTTTAAGGTCAAAAATCATCAACTTTCACCCAATATACAGCAAATGTTTTATTTGTCCGTGTGTGGAGTAAATGTATGGAATGGATTGAATGATTAATTTAAAAAAAAAAGTACAAATATAAACCAGCTTAAAAATCGATTTAAAAAGGAACTTATTGCAAAATACGCTCTATAAGACGTTTTAAAGTCTATAAATGCCATTGATGATATAAATAGTGTTTAGATACAGTAATTGTTTAAAGGGGACCTCAGATGTATTTTTTAAATTTTTATGGTATTTCTGTGGGATATCCAGACCCTATTCCTTCAATTTAATGCACAAAATAATTATTAGATAATCAATTATACCCTTTTTAATTCTGCCATTTTTAACTTTCGTTTTGAACGACCGGTTTCTTGAAGTCCACGCCCTTCAACGATCTGTTCACGCCCTCTGTAACAGCCAGTATCTGTAATGTGTTGTTGTTTTAAAATTAGCTCTTTTTTTATTACTCATTTGACTTACTGTTAGTGTTAGCTTAAGATAACTTACCGAAACCCGTCTGAGCGCGCCGCAGTTTGCTGCTCCTTTTAGCATTAGACCACCCGAATCCGAAGCTAATGTTAGCTTGTTCCTCTTCCGGTTTTCGCCAGCTCCGCTCGTTGCACGCGATGAGATTTTGGGAGTTATCGCTGTTCCAGTGAAGACAACACAAAGTTCACCAAGTGTCTCCCGTAAATTAATCTGTAAGGAGAAGGTCCTCTTGCTGCGAGCCTGCTGCGAGGCTGCTGCAAGGCTGTACAGTTGAAGCTCCGCTCCATCGCGCCGGAAGAGGGTCCCGTCGAACCCGGTCCTTCCGCCTGTGGTCCGCTCGTTTAATTTTTGCCGGCTGCGCGTTGGCAGCGATCGCAAATACACTAAAAATTGAACTAAAACATAAAAATAACAATTATACTTTATTTATAAAGCCATTTAAAAAAACACAGCTGCAACAAAGTGCTGTACACATGAAATTAAGAACATATAAACAAAAGATGAGATGAAATCATGAAAAACAACAGTCATGTGTTTAATACAGAAGTGGGTTGAGCCTAACCAGGGGTTGCTAGGTGAGGGGCTGGACTCAGGTTTGATCTGATTGGCTGGCGGCTTGTGACGTCAATAAATGCAGGAAGTGTGAATCCTGGTGTATTTATCAAAAATAAATAAATCTACTTAGAGTAAATAAACCACTGGGTGCATTTTTTTGGCACAAGGACTGTTTTTTTATGAAGTAAATACCCAAAGTTTAGTAAAAAAACATTAAAAAGTGAATTTTGCATGTGTGGTCCCCTTTAAATATCATGTAAAGGGGAAACAAGTTGTCTCGTTTTGGTATTCTGACAGTTATTTGATTATAAATTGATGAGTATGAAAGGGGCAGGACATTATAAGATATTGTATCTTCTACCTGCTCCTTTTCGAACAGAAAACATAAAATTTGCATGTCACTTGGGCATAATTATTTGTATTAACTTTTATTTATTTTGTTGTGTTATCTATTTTCTTTCTTTTTCTTTCTTGATTGTCTTTTCTGTCTGTTCGAAATAAATAAATAAATAACTAAATAAATAAATAAATAAATAAAAGTGCAGCCTGTGAGACCTTAAACTAGAAAATTTGAATTTCCTGTGAAAAGTCAGCGTGAATGCTTCTCGTTATAAGAACCTGCTAAAAACAGCTGAAATGGAAGAAGCCCACATTAGTAGAAATAACACATATTTCCTGAATTAGGTTTAAATAAGCAGAAACGAGCACATTAGGATATTAGCTAAAAAAGCTAAAAAGTAGCTTAAAAAGCAGATAATGCCTTAAAATACAAGAACAAAGTTGAGAGCAGTGTTACCAAATCCGGCTGAAAGAAGCAAACGTTGTAGGATTCCTGGTTTTTCTCTGCCACTCTCTCTCCACAACTCAGTCCACCAGCTGCTGATTGACAAGGTCCGCTCTGCTGGGTAGAAACGCTCCTGCCAGATGTTCTTCCAGTGGGACACCAACAGTCTTTTGGTGATTCATCCAACTAACCTGTTTGTTTACAGCTGGTTCCAACCACCTGCAATCTCCTCCAGGGACTCCTGTGTCCTGCTAAGTCCTCCTTCGAGGCTCTCCTGTGGATCAACGTTGTCCCTTCAAACATCAAAACGCTTCAGACTGGATGAACCTGCTCCTCGTTACCCAGGGCCTCGTCTCCACCTTGTCTTCAGGTACCTGCACAAAGACATCAGTTAGTTTAAAACCGTTACTGCAACGTCTGAGATACTCACCTTGTCCTCACTTCCCTTCCAGCACCGAAGCTGCTGCACCTGCAAATAAAGAGTCAGAGAGTCAGAGTCAGAGAGAATTTATTGTCATTTGCACCGCATGTAGTACATGTGTTGAAAACGAGATTATGTACACAGGGTCCCAGTTACATCCAACAACAAATGCAAGAGAAAAACAATAATAACATCTAGGATTAACTAAGAGAGACATCAGCTAGTAATACACTAAGCCCTAATGTAGTAGAAAAACATCATTATAAACAGCAGCACGAACATGAGCAGATGGTCACAGATGAACGCAGCAACAAGAAACAGATCAGTATCAGCATGATGTGACATTTTGCAGTGTTTATTCTTATTATTTATTTATTCATGAGTCTGACAGCCTCAGGGTAGAAGCTGTTCCTCAGCTAAAGATCACTCACTTTTATATGTCTGGCTCTGGCATCCCTTCTCAGTCGGCTACTTGGGGTTGACTTTATTGTAAACATGGTCAAAACTTGAATAAGAGTAGAAATTATCTGAAAAGGCTGAAATTAGCAGAAAAACAGCTAGCTAAAAACCAGAAAAACTGGAATTACCAGAAGGAAGTGGAGAGAGCGGGGATATGCTGAAAAGTTGAAATGAGTGCAAAAGTGGAATTACTGTATTTTCCGGAATATAGGTCGTGGCTTTTTATCATTTTTGCATGCCCTGCGACCTATATTCAGGTGCGACCTATTTATGGCTTTTTATAAAATAAGCTGATTTGTAATCATTTATTAACAAAAATTAAACTGAGACACACTCTTACAATAATGTCAGCTAACAAATATATTTTTTAGGTGTTTATCCTGCTAAAATTATTCATTTATTAAAGAAAAGTTCAGCTCAGACACATATTTGCTATAATTTTTATCAAACAAATAATTGTTTTTAAGTGTTAATCTTCTTAAAAGCCTTGCTGTGCGCTCCTGTGGAAGAGACATTTGCAGCAGAGCTAAACACGGTCCACATTTTGACGTAGGTGCGACCTATATTCAGGTGCGACCTTACATATGTGGATTTTCCAAATTCTTTGGCAATAATTGGACAATGCAACCTATATTCAGTTGCAATCTATATTCTGGAAGATACGGTAGCTGAAATAACTCAAAGTAGCATAAAAACAGCTACAGGTAATCCTTGGGTTACGACGGTCTCGAGTTACGACGTTTCATGGTTACAACGCATGTCCCATAAAATGTTTTTTTTTAATTACGCAGTTTTACTTCGTAAACGGAATGTGGAATACAGCGGATGGACCGGTTTTACGTCGTAAACGTAGCGGCGGAGGAATACTGCCCTGTACTCTCTAAAAAAGCTAAGTCTGGTCCTCTGGGCATTCAAAAAACAAAACAAAACTGTACTGTGAACGAGGTTTTACGTCATAAACGGAATGCGGAATACGGAAGATGGACCGTTTTACGTCGTAAACGTAGCGGCGGAGGAATACACTGCACTGTAGTGCGGTGAACGTGGTTTTACGTCGTAAACGTAAAGCAGCGGCAGAAAATATTGTACTGTATGTGGTGCAGCGGCGGTGGAATACTGTACTGTACTGTGAACGCGGTTTTACGTTGTAAACGGAAAACGGAATACAGGTACAGCGGTTGGACCGAGGAGAACGGCGTCAACAGCATCCTAGTAGGCCATTAACTCTTTTTGCCCTTCACTATGGCTCCCAAATGTATGGGTTTTTTGATAATTATGTAGGGTACTGTGTTAGGATAGGCTAAGTGCTTAGTAATACAGTACTTTACATGTATATGGTGCAGTATGTACGTATATTCCGATTTGCGTCGAAAATCAGTTTACGAAGCCGCATAGGAATGGATCTACGTCGTAAGTCGAGGACTGCCTGTATATAGTAGCGGAAATAGTAGAAAAATCAGAAACTTGCAAAAATCTGAAAGCACAAAACAGCTGAAAGTAGATGAAAAAGTTTAAATTTGCAGAAAGAAGCAGAACAAAATGTGAAAGGAGCAATAAGAGGTTGTAAACAGATGTAAAGCTGTGAAGGATGTAAAATGAGCTCAGTTCATTTTCTATGAGAAGAAAAATGGTTGAAAAGGCTAAATATTTCGAAAAAGCTAAAGTTGCACCAACACCAAAGTCTGAGCAGGATTGTCGTGAAAGAGCTGAACATTTTGATATGATTCATTGAAATAGATTAAAACCTGCGAGACGAGAAATGCATGGAAGAAAAATGGATCACAGCAACGTTCATAAACATACAGATGCACCAGATGTTCTCATTTCTGTCTGCAGAATGTTGGTGCAGATGTTTCCTCAACATTTCAGGACATGACAAACTAATAAAATTTAAAAGCGTGGCTGAATCTGAGCAGAAAAATCTTCTTGGGTTGAAACATTTGACCTGAAACTGAAACACCATGGACTCCGACCGCCGGCCCTGTTGAACTGTGGGAAAGATAAACACGACAAAAGTCAAAAACACCCAGTCCACAGAACCAATGGAACTGGGGTGCCATTTGTTAAGTTGCACAGTCAAAAATGATCATCAACATTTTGGTTTATTTAGCTTTTAATAAGAAAAAAATAGTTTTTTTTTAGCATTTAGGTAGCAAGTTAAATATTTAGCTAACAACTTAAATATTTAACTAGCAAGTTAAATATTTAGGTCTGAGTTAAATATTAAACTAGCAAATTAAATATATATTTTGGAAATTAAATGTTTAGTTTGTAAAATATATATTTAGGTCCGAGCTAAATATTTATTTAGCAAATTAAATATTTAATTTACCAAATATTTAGGTATAAACTAAATATTTAGTTAGTATATGAAACATTTAGGTGTAAATTAAATATTTAATTTATACCTAAATATTTAGTTTACTAACTAAATATTTAGTTTATACGGTACCTATATTTTTTAAATTATCATCAACATTTTGGTTTATTTAGCTTTTAATAAGAAAAAAATAGTTTTTTCTTTTAAACATTTAGGTAGCAAGTTACATATTTAGCTAACAACTTAAATATTTAACTAGCAAGTTAAATATTTAGGTCAGAGGTAAATATTTAACTAGCAAATTAAATATATATTTTGGAAATTAAATGTTTAGTTTGTAAAATATATATTTAGGTCCGAGCTAAATATTTATTTAGCAAATTAAATATTTAATTTACCAAATATTTAGGTATAAACTAAATATTTAGTTAGTATATGAAACATTTAGGTGTAAATTAAATATTTAATTTATACCTAAATATTTAGTTTACTAACTAAATATTTAGTTTATACGGTACCTATATTTTTTAAATTATCATCAACATTTTGGTTTATTTAGCTTTTAATAAGAAAAAAATAGTTTTTTCTTTTAAACATTTAGGTAGCAAGTTACATATTTAGCTAACAACTTAAATATTTAACTAGCAAGTTAAATATTTAGGTCAGAGGTAAATATTTAACTAGCAAATTAAATATATATTTTGGAAATTAAATGTTTAGTTTGTAAAATATATATTTAGGTCCGAGCTAAATATTTATTTAGCAAATTAAATATTTAATTTACCAAATATTTAGGTATAAACTAAATATTTAGTTAGTATACGAAACAATTAGGTGTAAATTAAATATTTAATTTATACCTAAATATTTAGTTTACTAACTAAATATTTAGTTTTTTTTTTTTTTTTCCGGCTTCTCCCTTTGTCAGGGGTTGCCACAGCGAGCGAGTCGCACAAAGACTTGGCAATTGTTTTTACGCCGGATGCCCTTCCTGACACAACCACAGACCACCGAGCTACCACAGCCCTCTGTGTGGAGCAGAGAGCTGTTATCTAGGGTTCCCGGGGGAGCAGATGGTGGGGGTTAAGGGCCTTGCTCAAGGGCCCAGAGTGGGGCAGATGAAGGTGGAGACAGGTGCGACTGCTTCACTTATCCCACCCACGTTTTTGATGCTCTCGGTACCGGGGCATGAACCAGCGATCTTCCAATCACAAGCTCACCTTCTTAACCTCTGCGCCACCACTCCCACGCAATTTTTGTATATGAATATTCCATGTTATTTTCCTCATCAAACCGTATTCCTAAGAACTTTATACATTGACTCTTTCTAATTCTTGATTATATAATTTATTTTTTATATCTTGTCTCTGTGTTTTCTGCATAAACATTATTACCTATTCCACAGAGAATTTAAACCCCCATTGAAATGCCCATTTCTTTATTTTAAAAATAGCATCCTGAATTTTTTCATTACGTCCCCTCTTCCATATGGCTCCATCATCTGCAAAATGTGAACAGCCCATTCACTTTTCAGTTTCTGTAAAAACATCACATATTAATATAGAAAACTACTGGACTTATAATGCTTCCCTGTGGTGTTCCGTTTTCAACAGTATATTTTTTAGAAAGATGTTGACCTGTTGTGAACTTCTATTTGATAAGAAGTCCTTAATCCAATTAAGCATTTTACCATTAATACCCAATTTACACATTTTAATTAATAATCCCATACCCACAACATGTCAAAGGCTTTTTCTATGTAAAAAAAAAAACTGCAACAACAATTTCTTTATTTACCTGTGCTCTCCTAATTTCATATTCCAAACATATTGTTGAATCAGAAGTACCTCCTTTTCTAAACCCACTTTGATAGTGTAACGACCCTGTGTTTGGTTCTGCTTTGGGTCCAAGTATTTCTGTGTATTTGTTCAGTTGTACTGTACTGTGTTCTGTTGAGCTGTTGTGATTCTGTTGTCCCCCGCCCTCATGTGTTGGATTGGTCGTGGGGGCAGGAGAGGGGTAGGAGCAGGGAGGAGGGACCGGAAAAAGAGAGACGAAGAAGAAGAGCCCGGTGTGTGTGTTGTTGTTAGCAGGCAGCTAGCAGTGTGTTCGCTCGCGTGTGTACCGCGTTTTCTGTTAAGGCGTGAGCTGTAGCCTCGGTAATAGCAGCTCGTCCCTGTTTCTGAATAAACCCCGTTTGGCTGGACTCCGTCTGCTGTGTTGGCGTCATTACATTGGTGTCAGAAGTAAACCAACGCTACCGAGCTGAGTGAGTACTACTGGCTCGTCGCCTCCACCCGCGACAGCATTATGGACGGAGCGTTCTCCCTAGTGAAGCTTAAAGCGGAGGGAGAAGAGGAAGAGGAGGCCCGGAGAGAGGAGCTCGCTAAAATAACTCAGGCGAAAGCTGCTCTGCGCAGCTCTGCAGCGAGCATGGCTGCCGAAGCAGGACTGAGTACCGGCGGGGGGGCGGGTCCGTCAACGCCATTTTCTCCAAGCGCGCCAAAAGCCTCACATGGCGGCAGCCATGACAGTTACGTCGTCCAAAACGTCACCGTCCCGTTGAAGACGCCCAAGTACTCTGGTAGGTCCAGCTGGGAGGCCTTCCATGCACAGTTTGAGCTGCTGGCTCATGCAGGGAGGTGGACAGCAGAGCATAAAGCCCTGCAGCTGGCTCTCTGTCTACAAGATGATGCACTGGACTGCCTGTTGTTGTTAAGCTCAGAGGACAGAAAAGACTATGATGCACTAGTTGGAGCTTTAAAGAGGCGGTTTGGACAATGTGTGCAACCAGACATTTTTAAAAATAAACTCTGCAACAGGAGCAGGTTGCCAGGTGAACCCCTGCGTGTTTTGGCTAATGACATTGAGAGCCTCACACGCAGAGCCTATTCACACATGCAGTCAGGGGTTCAGAATGAACTAGCAAAAGATCAGTTCATCAGGGCCCTGGCACCACCGGAGCTGCGTGTGCAGGTTCAGCTGATGCACCCCCGATCCCTGCAAGACGCATTGGACTTAGCAGTGGAGAGAGAGTGTTTGCTGGGAGTAGCAGCGGGAAACGACCTGAGAGGACAACCACCGGTATGCAGCTCTGCGGAGGGGGCAGAGCTGAACCAGGAGAAACCTGCTTGGGTCTCGGAGCTGACAGAAATGATCCGAGCAATGGCGCTACAGTTGACGCGGGACTCCTCCGCACTCCCAGCTGTTTGTTGGGGCTGTGGCCAACCGGGACACCTCCTGAGGCAGTGTCCTAAAACAGTCAAGATGCAGGGAAACGACATGGGGTCTGCGGGAGGGAGGAATCGCAGATCCCGACCGTAGCCTCCACACCTCCATCGCCAGTGGGCGGGGGCCGACAGCTCGAACAGGGGGCCCGAGCTCAGAATTCCTTTGAAACGGACTCAGCCCCAGACCAAGCAACCAGGGTTGTGGTGGTTGGACGCACATGTGTTGGAGACTTTTGTTATGTCCCAGTCTCTGTGGAAGGGATCCCATGCACGGCCCTGATTGACACTGGCTCCACGGTAACGCTAGTGAGGCCTGATGTAGTACCAGACTGGACTCGGATCCAACCCACCACAGTGCAGCTGCGTACAGTCACTGGGGACATGGCACCTATGAAGGGGAGGGGGACAATGACTGTTAATGTGGGTGGCCGATCTATCACCCACCCTGTGTGGGTAGCAGATGTGCAGGACATGTGCATATTGGGGCTGGACTTTTTAAGGGCTGCGGGGTGCCAGTTGGATTTAGGTGTGGGGACATGGAGTTTTAAGGAGGGCCCTCTCATTCCACTGTTACCCACAGCTCCTGATCACGCTCTTATGGGTCCTGTGGCCCGCTACACGGAACCTCAGGTCGCAGCTGTCAAGCACACCTCCCCTCAGCCCAGCCAGATTGCTGCCACCATGGCCCCCGCACCTGCGAGTCCTATGCCCCCAGTGTGGGTGCCCCAGAAGAACCGAGACTATGTGTGGACTGAACAGTGCCAGGGAGCGTCTGGCCGTCTGCGGCAAACTCTGACTGAGTCCCCAGTCCTCGCTCCTGCAGACCCCTCCCTCCCTTTCATCCTCGAGATGGATGCTAATGGCGTGGGGGCCCGATCCCAGCAGAGTGACTCGGTAATCTGCAGAGGGTTGCAGGTGGTCGGCACAGACAGCTGGAGGCACCAACAGGAACAGGACCCCGATATCCAGCCTGTGTTGCAGTGGGTGGAGAGACAACTGAAGCCACCGTGGGAGGAGGTTGCTAGACTCTCGCGGGCAACTAAAAGGTTGTGGTCCAAGTTTGAGGCTCTGCGTCTGGAAGACGGGGTGCTACAGAGGTCATGGAAGGACCCCTCCACGGGTGAGGAGCGGTGGCAGACTGTAGTCCCAAAAGGCCTGAAAGACGTAGTCCTGCAGGGCGTGCATGGAGCGTCTGGGTCTGGACATTTTGGCGTTACAAAGACTCTACGCCGCCTCCGACAGGGGTTTTACTGGGGCCAGTACAGGAGGGATGTGGAGGACTTCTGCCGCCATTGTGACTTCTGTACAGCACGGAAGGGGTCGACAGGTCGGTCTCACACCCGCCTACAACAGTTTGTTTTAGGAGCCCCGATGGAGCGAGTGGCCGTGGACATCATGGGCCCCCTACCATGCTCAGACAGCTTAGAGACAGCCCATGCAATTGCCCTGAGGCAACAGGAGCAAGCGGGCATGCGCCAGAAACTGAACTATGATGCAAGAGCGATGGGCCGACACTTTACTCCAGGAGAGCTGGTCTGGGTGCACAACCCTCGTAGGAAGAAGGGACGGTGCCCGAGACTGGTCAGTCAGTGGGTGGGTCCCTGCAGAGTGTTGGAGCGCCTGGGGGAGGTGGTCTACAGAGTGCAGATGCCCCAAAACAGGAGAAGAGTAGCTCTGCACAGGGACAGGTTGGCCCCCTATGCACCGCAGGCCCCAGAAGGCCAAAGGTCGGGGTCTCGGGTGTGTCCGCCAACGTCCCCAGAAGTTTTATCACTGCCGTCGAATGAGGTCCCAGCCGCAGAGTCGGGAGCGCTCTGCTGGGAGCTCGCCCACGACAGACGAGGAGGGCTCCAAGACGGTTCGATGACTTTGTTTGTCCCCTCGTGGGCGAGGGACTCAGTAGTGGGGGGGTAGTGTAACGACCCTGTGTTTGGTTCTGCTTTGGGTCCAAGTATTTCTGTGTATTTGTTCAGTTGTACTGTACTGTGTTCTGTTGAGCTGTTGTGATTCTGTTGTCCCCCGCCCTCATGTGTTGGATTGGTCGTGGGGGCAGGAGAGGGGTAGGAGCAGGGAGGAGGGACCGGAAAAAGAGAGACGAAGAAGAAGAGCCCGGTGTGTGTGTTGTTGTTAGCAGGCAGCTAGCAGTGTGTTCGCTCGCGTGTGTACCGCGTTTTCTGTTAAGGCGTGAGCTGTAGCCTCGGTAATAGCAGCTCGTCCCTGTTTCTGAATAAACCCCGTTTGGCTGGACTCCGTCTGCTGTGTTGGCGTCATTACAATATTTAGAAATATATCCTACCATATTTAAATAATATGCTATTCGGTCATTGTTTATTAAATTTTTGTTAAATATTTTACAAATATTTGAAGTTAACGCAATAGGTCTATAATTTCCTAGTTTCGTTCTGTCCTTACCTGGTTTAGCTATGGAACAATAACTGATTCCTTCCAACTTAGTTTCCAAATTTCATCTTTCTGGGGTGCTTTTGCCTTGGTTTTCCTGAATGCACAATTTAATTCTGCTTTTGTAAAAGGTTCATTAAGTAGACTATTGGTTTCGTCAATATTCTGTAGCAAGTCTTTATAATTTTATTTTTTTGCATTCCTTACTTTTCTTCCCTCATCACTAATGTTACATGTACTATGATTTTTACTAAATGTTTCAGCTAAAATTTCAGCTTTCTCTTCATCTTTAACAACAGTTGTTTTATCTATCTTTAATACTGGATATCCATATACCGGTACCTTATTAATACCATCCATCTATTTTCTTCCGCTTAAGTAAGGAGGCCCAGACTTCCCTCTCGCCAGCCACTTGGAGCAGCTCCTCTTGGGGAATCCCAAGGTGTTCCCAGGCCAGCCGAGAAACATAGTCCCTCCAGCGTGTCCTGGGTCTTCCTCTGGGTCTCCTCCCGGTGGGACATGCCCGGAACACCTCACCAGGGAGGCGTCCAGGAGGCATCCTAACCAGATGCCCGAGCCACCTCAACTGGCTCCTCTCGATGTGGAGAAGCAGCGGCTCTACTCTGAGTCCCTCCCGGATGACCGAGCTTCTCACCCTATCTCTAAGGGAGAGTCCAGACACCCTGCGGAGAAAACTCATTTCAGCCGCTTGTATCCGAGATCTCGTTCTTTCGGTCACAACCCAAAGCTCATGACCATAGATGAGGGTGGGAACGTAGATCGATCGGTAAATTGAGAGCTTTGCCTTTTGACTCAGCTCTCTCTTCACCACAACAGACCGGTACAGCGCCCGCTTCACTGCGGACGTTGCACCTATCCGCCTATCGATCTCACGCTCCAGTTTTCCCTCATTCGTGAACAAGACCCCAAGATACTTAAACTCCTCCACTTGGGGCAGGACCTCCTCCCCGACCCGGAGAGGGCATGCTACCCTTTTCCGGCTCAAGACCATGGCCTCGGATTTGGAGGAACTGATCCTCATCCCGGCCGCATCACACTCGGCTGCAAACCGCTCCAGCGAAAGCTGTAGATCACGACCTGATGAAGCCAATAGGACCACATCATCTGCAAAAAACAGAGAAGTGATTCTAAGGCCACCAAAACGGATCCTCTCAACACCTTGGCTGCGCCTAGAAATTCTGTCCATAAAAGTTATGAACAGAATCGGTGACAAAGGGCAACCTTGGCGGAGTCCAACTCTCACTGGAAACGAGCCTGACTTACTGCCGGCAATGCGAACCAAGCTCTGACACCGGTTGTACAGGGATCTAACAGCCTGTATCAAAGGGCCTGGTACCCCATACTCCTGGAGTACCCCCCACATGGTTCCCCAAGGAATGTGGTCAAACGCCTTCTCCAAGTCCACAAAGCACATGTAAACTGGTTGGGCAAACTCCCACGCACCCTCCAGGACCTGCTGAGGGTGTAGAGCTGGTCCAGTGTTCCACGACCAGGACGAAAACCACACTGCTCCTCCTGAATCCGAGGTTCGACTATCCGACGGACCCTCCTCTCCAGAACCCCTGAATAGACCTTACCAGGGAGGCTTAAGAGTGTGATCCCCCTATAGTTGGAACACACCCTACGGTCCCCCTTTTTGAATAGGGGAACCACCACCCCAGTCTGCCAATCCAAGGGAACTGCCCCCGATGTCCATGCAATATTGCAGAGTCGCGTAAGCCAACACAACCCCACAACATCCAGAGCTTTAAGGAACTACGGGCGAATCTCATCCACCCCTGGGGCTTCACCCAAGTGTCCAAGACCTGCGGCCGCAGATCAGATGAGACGACAACAAAGTTGACCATTGAACTGCAGCCTAGGGTGTCCTGGTGCCAAGTGCACATATGGACGCCTTTATGCTTGAACATAGTCTTATTAATATACCATTCATTCTTTTAATTACTTTCCAAATTTTTTCCATTTTTGTTTCTCTCCCAGTTGTTTCACAAAAGTTCCTCCAATCTTTCCTCTTTTCTTCCTTAATTATCTTCCTAACCATTGTTTGTTTTCGTTTATATTCTTCAATAATATTCTGGTATATCGGATTACTTTTAAGTACTTTAAAGGCTTTATTTTTTGATTTTATTGCTTTTTTACAATCATTTGTCAACCACGGTACAATCTTCTTATCTCAGCCTCCCTCCTTTTTGCTGTTCTTCTTTCTTCTTCCTCTTCTTGTTGGTTTTAATGGCGGTTGGCAACAAACTGTTAGTAGCATTACCGCCACTTACTGGTATGGAGAGTGGTTCGTGATGGCATATTTATCTATACCTATCGCTATACTGTATCTACCTATCTATCTGTCTATTTATATATACATCTACATCTCTATCTATCTATCTATCTATCTATCTATCTATCTATCTATCTATCTATCTATCTATCTATCTATCTATCTATCTATCTATCTATCTATCTATCTATCTATAAAATATATATAATCGTAAAAAAATAATAATAATAAATAAATATTTCTACCTATACATATACAAAATATACATACTTATACATAACTTTATATTCTACCTATCTACACCATACACGCTTTCACAAACACACCTGCTATAATTAAAATCTATGAAATAATTTTGTTTTCTTTAAAAATCTAATAACTATTTGTATACGTTTACAGGTACTCCCCAAATTCATCCTCAAATATCTAATAAATTTACCTTTTCCTTCATACTTTCAACCTCTCTCCTCATGTATCTTCTCTCTTTTTCATATTAACTACATTCTAATACAAGCCCAAAACCAGAAAAGTTGGCACGTTGTGGAAATCGCAAATAAAAACAGAATACAATGACTTGCAAATCTTTTTCAACCTATATTCAATTGAACACACTGCAAAGACCACATACTTAACGTTCGAACTGGTAAACTTTGTTATTTTTTGCAATTATTAGCTCATTTGGAATTTGATGCCTGCAACATGTTTCAAAAAAGCTGGCACAAGTGACAAAGAAGACAGAGAAATTTGAGGAATGCTCATCAAACACTTATTTGGAATATCCCACAGGTGAACATGCAAATTGGGAACAGGTGGGTGCCATGATTGGGTATAAAAGCAGCTTCCTTGACATGCTCAGTCATCCACATAGAAGGATGGGGCGAGGGTCACCACTCTGTGAACAAATGCGTGGGCAAATTGTCGAACAGTTCAAGAACAACTTTTCTCAACGAGCTATTGCAAGGAATTTAGGAATTTCACCATCTACGGTCCGTAATATCATCAAAAGGTTCAGAGAATCTGGAGAAATCACTACACGTAAGGGGCAAGGCCGAAAACCAACATTGAATGCCCGTGACCTTCGATCCCTCAGGCGGTACTGCATCAAAAACCGACATCAGTGTGTAAAAGATATCACCACATGGGCTCAGGAATACTTCAGAAAACCACTGTCAGTAACTACAGTTCGTCGCTACATCTGTAAGTGCAAGTTAAAGCTCTACTATGCAAAGCAAAAGCCATTCATCAACAAGATCCAGAAACGCCGCCGGCTTTGCTGGGCCCGAGCTCATCTGAGATGGACTGATGCAAAGTGGAAAAGTGTTCTGTGGTCTGATGAGTCCACATTTCAAATTGTCTTTGGAAACTGTGGACGTCGTGTCTTACGGACCAAAGAGGAAAAGAACCATCAGGACTGTTATAGGCGCAAAGTTCAAAAGCCAGCATCTGTGATGGTATGGGGGTGCATTAGTGCCCAAGGCATGGGTAACTTACACATCTGTGAAGGCACCATTAATGCTGAAAGGTACATACAGGTTTTGGAGCAACATATGCTGCCATCCAAGCGACGTCTTTTTCATGGACGCCCCAGCTTATTTCAGCAAGACAATGCCAAGCCACATTCTGCACGTGTTACAACAGCGTGGCTTCGTAGCAAAAGAGTGCGGGTCCTCCCCTGGCCTGCCTGCAGTCCAGACCTGTCCCCCATTGAAAATGTGTGGCGCATTATGAAACGTAAAATACGACAACGGAGACCCCGGACTGTTGAACAACTTAAGCTGTACATCAAGCAAGAATGGGGAAGAATTCCACCTGAAAAGCTTCAAAAATTGGTCTCCTCAGTTCCCAAACGTTTACTGAGTGTTGTTAAAAGGAAAGGCGATGTAACACAGTGGTAAATATGTCCCTGTGCCAACTTTTTTGCAATGTGTTGCTGCCATTGAATTCTAAGTTAATGGTTATTTGCAAAACAAAATAAAGTTTCTCCGTTCGAACATTAAATATATTGTCTTTGCATTCTATTCAGTTGAATATGGGTTGAAAAAGATTTGCAAGTCATTGTATTCTGTTTTTATTTGCGATTTGCACAACGTGCCAACTTTTCTGGTTTTGGGCTTGTATTACATGTTCTATTGTTTCATATTTTTCACAATGATCACATTTGCTAGTATTATGCTTTTGAATTTTAAAAAGTGTATAATTAAGTCCTGTATGACCAAATCTCAACCTTGTTATCACTCTTTCCTCCTTTCTATTTCTTCTTCCATTTCTTTTTACCCTTACAATCTTCTGGATTTTATAAAACCATCTTCCTGTTTTTCCTTCATCCCACCTTTTTTGCCATGCTTTCATCAGTTTTTGTTGAACAATGCTCTTTCCCTCATATTTACTTGTTTTAACTGTAAAACTAATATTACTGTATTCTGAATTGCCCTCTTTGCCATTTTATCTGCCCTCTCATTTCCTTCTACTCCAATATGTGTGGGAACCCCCACACAAATACTGTACAACTATCAAACCCATATTTTGTATTCTGAATAATGTATGAAATATTTCTAATAAAATGTCCTTCCCACTATCTGAATAATTATATTTTAAAATTAATAATGCAGAGCTTGAATCAGAACACATTGTTTTTAATGGTTTTATGTCTTCTACCCACTGTAACGCTAATAATATTGCCAACATTTCTCCTGTGTATACTGATAATCCGTCTGCAATTCGTTTTCCTATTTGTATATTGAATTCTGGTACTACAAAAGCTGCTGTTCTTCTTTTGATTGTCTTGATGTTTTTCACCTGTGTCTGGTTGGCTGAGTTACACAGTGGTTTTATAAGTAGGGTCTTGTTTCCTCATCAATTCATCAGCTCTACATGTTTGGCTGGGTTTATGGTAAGATGTTTGGATTTATTCTAGAATGAATGAATGAATGAATGAATGAATGAATGAATGAATGAATGAATGAATGAATGAATGAATGAATTTTTAATGTCAATAAGCCAAGAGGGTTTCAAGAATTTGGGTACCTAAACCCAAAATTAACTTTTTTTTTTAGCTGATAAACTCCCTAGAATGTGTTTAAAAATGTAGCACTATGACTGTGTTTATTCTCACATAATTGTGAGGGGCGGCCGTGGTGTAGTGCTAATGGCAGTCGTCCCCCGATCGGAAGGTTGGAGGTTCGAATCCCGGTTCCCCACACCATATGTCGTTGTGTCCCTGGGCAAGACACTTAACCCCGAGTTGCTCCCGGTAGGACTGGAAAGGCGCCTTGCATGCCGGTGTATGAATGCGTGTATGAATGGGTGGATGGTTGGTATTGTAAAGCGCTTTGGGGCTCCTCACAGGGGGCTAGAAAGCGCTATATAAATAAGCTCCATTTACCATTTACCATAATTGTGCATATCTGTGTAATTTGGCAATATTTGGTCTAAATATGTGTTTACGGTAGTTCTATGGGTTGAACTGGTGGATTACACCTTAATTTTCTTATTTGTGCAAACGCTCATGTGTGACATGTCTGCTCATGTGTGATGTCACACAGGTGGTTCAAGCAGAGCCAATCCCCTGCAGAGATGAGAAGTGCATACCTTATATGGAAATGCTGCATTTCACTCCTGACAAGCGGTTTTATTTTTATTTTCATTTTCATTTTTTTAGGCCTTTGGTTTTGGATGGAATGGGTGGAATAGATAAATACATCTACATGTTTATTCTTTGTTGTTGCTTGGTGTATGTTGTTGGCTAGAGGTTTAATTTGTTTTAGGTTGTTGCAGGTGGAGGCGTGAACAAAAGCACAACTCTACCTCCACCCCTCCTTGTCTCTCGACACGCCCATTTTCAGGGAGATTTTGGAAGGAGGAGTTACCGTCTCAACCTGGGTTTAGTTTCACTTTAAGCTGTCATCATCTTAAAGTCTTTATTTTATTTTTATATGGTGCACACAGTTTTTGACTAGATGTGTTAAAGCAAATCTGGTTTTGATACAAATCTAAATTGTAAACAATTTGTGTAACCCAGCACTTTTGAACTATCGAGTAACTTGAGATAAATTTGTCATACTTGCACTTGTTTTCTTAACGAAGAAACCAATACATTAAGGATTTTAATATTTCTCAATGAGTATTGCTGTGACAAATGCAATTTAACCCAAATAAACGCTGCATTTATGCATTGATGTTTCAGATCACCATGATTTGTGCAGCAGTGGTTCTCTGGATCTTGGCAGCAGTGATCTGTGTGGGAAGAGGTGCTCATGATCCATGCCATTGCCATGTCCAAAAACCTGATCCATGCCATGTCCAAAACACCACAGTGGACCAATTCGACAATGGATTAGCAATGGTGTTATCAGCCAACAAAGAGTTTGCTTTCCGTCTGTACAGGAATTTATCAGGACGCGCTGACTCCCAAGGCAAAAACATCTTCTTCTCGCCCTTTGCTATATCTGGGATCTTGGAATCTTTGTGTGTAGATGCACAAGAAGAGACCCATCAACGGATTTTCAATGTTCTGGGGTACAACGACTTCCAACTGTCCCAAATTGATGTAGAAGAAGCCTTTTGTAGAATTGTTAAAAGTGAAGAGGCAGAAGCCATCACTTCAGGTACTGCTGTGTTTGTAGACAACCAGTTTGTGCCTCAGCCTGAGTTCCTGGATGTCTTTAAGAAGTTTCCCTTAGTGAAGGTCTTCAGTGTCGATTTCACCAAAGCCATAGATTCTGTCAATACCATCAATAAGTATGTTTCCGATGAGACCAATGGAAGGATCAACAAGCTGGTAGACGGCTTGAATTCAAGCACAGTCTTGTATCTCTTCAACTACATTTACTACAAAGGTTTGTTTGTTTAATTCATTTTATAAAAATACACATCGATAACGCATACAAAAAAAGAAAATAAAAGACAAGACGTGTATAAAACGAAAGGCGGCAAAAGAAAAAATATTTTATCTGCCCCTTACATTCCAATAAACAATTCATACAACCAAATAACTTAATTTATAATTTTTTTAACCTCCTGTATCTCGTACAGTTTCTAAATTCCAACACATTTAAATATATGTTTTTACTTGTTTAAACTTAATAATTCTTTTGAAAACAACCATTGATTGAACCACTTTAATATCTGATTCCAATTCATTCCATAACCCAATTCCTTGAACTATGGGAGATCTTCCCCTTGAACTAGTCCTAAAATGTGGCTTCACAAATACATTTGTCCCCTTAAGATTGTAACTACTCGTTCTTTTAACAAAATACTTCTGAATATTTGAAGGAAGTGCATTATTCTGTGCTTTATACAA
Organism: Garcialebias charrua; assembly: GCA_038048925.1. Taxonomy (NCBI): domain Eukaryota; kingdom Metazoa; phylum Chordata; class Actinopteri; order Cyprinodontiformes; family Rivulidae; genus Garcialebias; species Garcialebias charrua. The sequence goes on along the minus strand of JBBPBX010011624.1, from coordinate 2,072 downwards.
AACTAACAAAATATTATAATCAACTAAATCATAAAACTTCAACAGTTTCATTTGATAAAACAAAATGCTTGACGGATGATGGAAATTCTTTCTGGTGATAATTCTAACAACTCTCTTCTGCAATATAAAAATTGGCATTGTAATTGATTTACACGCCGTACCCCAAACGCTAACACCATAAATTAAGTGTGGCAGAAATAATGTATTATACAACAAATAAAGTGCCTTATCATTTAATAAATCTCTAACTCTGTAAAATATCCCAATAGACTTAGATAATTTTGCTTTAACTGAACTTTTATGTTTCCAAGATAATTTATCGTCAATGGTGATGCCCAAAAACCTCACCTCATGAACTCTCTGAATCTCAGATCTGTCAATTAAAAATGGTACTTCAATCGATTTATTGTAAAAGGTAAAGGCACCAATGAGGTGTGTGTATGTGTGTGTGTTTTTTTTTTTTTTTTCATTTTTTTTTTGTTTGCCACCAATAAGTTGGTTTCTGCTCACTGTCAAACAGGAAAGTGGCCGATTGGATTTGATCCTGCTCTGACAAAGTTGGATGAATTCAACGTGGATGAAAATAATAAGGTTTGGAATTGCATTGTGTTGAACATGTATACCTTCTTGTAAATTGTCTTTGTACATGATCTGCAGTGCTGTCTTTTCTTTTTATCCTTATTTTCCAGGTTCCAGTCAAGATGATGAAAATAGAAAAGCACTTTTATACTTTTGATGAAAAAATCAGTACATTTGTGGTCCACCTTCCCTTCAGCAACTTCTTCTCCATGCTACTGTTGATGCCTGATAATATGACTACTCTGGAGAACATGATCAGTTCCACTCATGTTACTGAATGGTTGAACGTGACAGAGTCTAGGTAATCGCATGCATATTGCTCTTAAGGTTGGCTTAAACTTGCTCTTTTTACTAAATTTGTCTTTTTTTTTTTTTTTTTTTTAGGGATTGTGGCATTTATATTCCCAAGTTTTCCATCAAGACTTCCTACACACTGAATGATGTGATGAAGGAAATGGGAACGACGGATGCATTTGATCATGCAAATCTGAGTGGTATTTCTAAAAATGAACAACGTAACATGACATCAGAGGTATGACAGGAACATGTCCTATTTTGAAATTTCTCCTTTTTTCATTCTGTCCATATTTGAGCTCTCTCTTGTTGTGGTGGTAGGTTGTGCACCAAGCTGCCCTGGATGTTGACGAGGCAGGAGCCACTGCTGCCGCTGCTACAGGAAGAGTCGTGTTTGATTCTGCTTGCCTGAAGCCAGCTCTGAAGTTTAATAGTCCTTTCATATTGATGGTTATTGAACGACGTACCGAGAGCATACTTTTCATGGGCAAGATTTCTAATCCAAACCTCTGAAAGGGAGGGGGAAAAAACAAACTTTGTCAAGAATTGTTGCAATAAACATTAAATGCAAAATTGTCTGGTCTTTGCATACACAGAAGCATGCAGGCATAGCTGTAAGCATGTTTGTTCACCCTATAACTTAAAGCAGTGGCGGCCCGTGGAATGTTCATGTCCACCAGGGGGGCTATGTCTAAAAAAAAAAGGGTAGAAATGGATTTGATAGTTTTGGGTGCCAGCAGGACACGAGAGGGTGGAAGGGAATAATGGTAGATGTGGGGATACAGAAAGTGTAGAATATGTACTAATGGAGTGCATTAAATATACAGATGATGGGGAAAGATTGAAAAAGTCAGAGTGAAAGTCTGGTGTTTAAAAAGGAATATTAGGAACTGAAGGTGTTTTACTTTAAATATTTACAAAAATCAATATTAAAAATGGAGTACTGTAATAAGAGAGGATGCCATGAGCTACACACTCTCGCTCAGTAGGTGGTATGTACCTAAAACTGCAAACCGCCAATAAACCAAAAGAAGAAAACTCACGAATAAGAATCCAACCAGAAGTTTTTTTTTTTTCTTGAATAAAGCAAATCCAACAACAGCGAATAACATTTGATATGAATCAGAATATTACCATTCTAAATAACAAAATTTTTCTGAGGAACATAGCACAACGTTAAAGTGACGAATGTAAAGAAA
>JBBPBX010011623.1:42595-55592 GCA_038048925.1 Garcialebias charrua | reverse complement strand
GGTGTTGAGATTTGTAGAGTGAGTGAGGTGAAGTTTTTGGGTGTTATCATTGATGACAAACTGACATGGAAACAACACATAAATTCTGTAAGAATAAAAATAGCTAAATCGATTGCAGTACTGTACAAAGTCAGAGACCTATTGAATGATAAAGCTCTGTATTTGTTGTATAACACAATCATTGTTCCACACTTAATCTATTGTATTGATGTTTGGGGGAATGCGTGTAAAACAATCACAAAGCCTATTTTTGTATTACAGAAAAGAGCTGTAAGAATTATCACTAGAAAACATTACCGTCATCCATCAAGTACATTATTTTATCAACTGAAGTTATTGAAGTTCCATGATTTGGTAGACTATAATATTTTATCAGTTATGTATAGGGCTCAAAATAATGCATTACCTTTAAATATCCAAATGCATTTTGTTAAAAGACAAAGTTGTTATAATCTTAAGGGGACAGAGATGTTTGTAAAACCACAATTCAGAACTAGTTTGAAGGGACGTTCTACCTCAATCCAGGGAATTAGATTATGGAATGGCTTGGAGAATGTAGTTAAAAATGCCAAGTCAATGTTTACATTTAAGAAAATGATCAAAACGAATGTGTTAAAAAATATATATGAAATAGCGTAATGTGTATTGTATTAGTTAGAAAATTAGAAAGAGTTAGTCATTTTGTACTGTTGATTAAAGATCATTATTGTTTAATCTGATTGTTGGAAAAAAGGGGCAGATATACTAAAATCCAGCTCATTTCACCATTACGTTCATTTATTAAGGAAAGTTCAGCTCAGACATTATATTTGCTATAATTTTTATCAAACAAATAATTGTTTTTAAGTGTTAATCTTCTTAAAAGCCTTGCTGTGCGCTCCTGTGGCAGACATTTTCAATAGAGCTAAACGTAGGTGCGACCTATACACCAGTGCGACCTATCTAGGGATTTTTCCAATCTATTGGTGATAATTGGACAATGCGACCTATACACAGGTGCGACCTATACACCAGAAAATACTGTAATAAGATTTATTCTTCTTTCTGCTACCTTTCATTTTTTTATATTTTGTGCATTATCATTTATGGGATTGTCTTGTATTGTTTCTTTTGTAAAAAAAAAAGAACAAATTTAATAAACATAAACAAACAAACAAACATGTACAACATGTCTGTGCTCAAAGGACGTGTTGTGAATGACTCTCAGATACTATCACTGCCCCTACTGTAATTTTAACTCAGGTTCTGTTTTCTAAGGTTATCTGTGTCAGCCATTTGGAGTTGTATTGACTCCAAAAGTTAATCACGTGTAGATGTTCATCCAATGATTACTGTCTGAGAGTTTCATTAAAATCCAACAGGTGGATCATGAGCTACTTTGTATTTTGCTAACACATATGCAAAACAAAAACATTATGGTCCTCCTCCAGCAGCGGGCGATGATAAACAGAAAAAAAATGCAACGATGAGCTGCAGTAAAAACAACACCAGCAGATCGCATGACGACTCCCGCAGCAGCTGCTCCACAGATTATCGTGTCCCTGCTGGGCAGAAAGACGAAGACAATGTCCAGCTGCTCCACAACAATGCACACCCCCTCTCTGTCTTCTGACATGACAGCTATGGGAGTAATGGGAGTAATGGGAAGAATGGAGAACACTAAGAGGTCCGTCCCTGCAGCTGCTGGTGTCTCTCTGACTTACTTTAGGATGACCAAAGGTGTGTAGACCTGAACGGTTCGTACTCTAACAGACTGAGGAACCTCTGATGCCTCAGATTTACATCATGTAAATTCCATTAAAACAAAAATAGCTAGATCAATTGCAGTACTGTATAAAGTCAGGGATTTTTTAATTGATAAAGCTCTGTATATGTTGTATAACACAATCATTGTTCCACATTTAATCTATTGTATTGAGGTTTGGGGAAAAGCGTGCAAAACAATTACAAAGCCTGTTTTTATTTTACAAAAGAGAGCTGTAAGAGTAATCACCAGAAAACATTTCAGTCACCCATCAAACACCTTGTTTCTTCAGCTAAATTTATTGAAATTCCAGGAATTGGTAGAATATAGTATTTTATCAGTTATGTATAGGGCTCATAATAACACATTACCTTTAAATATCCAAAGAAATTTTATAAAAAGACAAAGTTATTACAATCTCAAAGGGACAGAGATATTCATCAAACCACAATTCAGAACCAGCTTAAAGGGACGGTCTACCTCAATTCAGGGAGTTCGATTGTGGAATGCTCTGGAGAGTGATGTTAAAAATGCAAAATCAATGTATACATTTAAGAAAAAGGTCAAAAAGGACTTGCTCAAAAACTATGATGTAGCTTAGTGTGTTTGTGTACTTATGTTGTACTTATGATGTAGCTTAGTGTGTTTGTGTATTACAGTTAGAAAAATTAAGTAGAGTTATTCATTTTGTGATGTAGTTTGAAGGTTATCATTGTTTAAACAAACTGTGAAATAAGGGGCAGATATAATAAGATTTCATCTTCTTTCTGCTCCTTTCATTTTATCCTACTTGTATTCTTGTTTCTGATGAAACTGTTTTGTATTGTTCTTTTAAAATGAATGAATAAACATCAAATCAAATCAAATTTAGCTGCAGGACAACAACGAGCTGCAGAAGTTGACCAACAGGAAAACTGTGGAGAAGTTCAGAAAGGTCTGATTAAGACTTCTGCTGGTATCGATCAGACTGAGGCCAGAACAGAACAGACCTCTGCTCATCAGATGTCTTGTTCTGTCAGAAGAGGTTCTGGAGCACAAAGGAAGGATCGGTTTGAGATCACCATGGTAACAGAGGCCGAACTCATCACCTGCTCCGGAGCCGTTTCCAGTTCAGAGCAGGTTTAGGTTTGCGGTCAGTAAGAAGCTCAAATGGTTCATGGATTCTGTTCTTAATCTTATACAGACAGAAAAGTCAAAGTGTAAGAATTAGGGGTGCGAATCTCTCGGTGTCTGGAGAATCGATTCGATTCCGATATTTGGTGTCACGATTCGATTCAATTTTGATTTTTGATTCAGAAACGATTTTTGATTCAGAAACGATTTTTCGATTAAAATGGTCATAAATTTAGTTTCAGTTTTGTAACTGGCAAGCTGAAAAGAATAAACAACATGTAAACAAATGGAACATTTATTTAAAACAATAATTTTAAACTGAAAACATTAAACAACAATGTAAACAAATAGAACATTTATTTAAAACAATAATTTTAAACTGAAAACATTAAACAACAATGTAAACAAATGGAACATTTATTTAAAACAATAATTTTAAACTGAAAACATTAAACAACAATGTAAACAAATAGAACATTTATTTAAAACAATAATTTTAAACTGAAAACATTAAACAACAATGTAAACAAATGGAACATTTATTTAAAACAATAATTTTAAACTGAAAACATTAAACAACAATGTAAACAAATAGAACATTTATTTAAAACAATAATTTTAAACTGAAAACATTAAACAACAATGTAAACAAATGGAACATTTATTTAAAACAATAATTTTAAACTGAAAACATTAAACAACAATGTAAACAAATAGAACATTTATTTAAAACAATAATTTTAAACTGAAAACATTAAACAACAATGTAAACAAATGGAACATTTATTTAAAACAATAATTTTAAACTGAAAACATTAAACAACAATGTAAACAAATAGAACATTTATTTAAAACAATAATTTTAGGTTCCTTATTGTATCAAATTTTTTGCATCGTTTGATATTTATACCAAAAATAGGAACAAATAATACAGGAATGCATTAAATTCTGTAACTTAAATAACCAGTATTAGGTTAGCTTTTTGCTCTGTTACTTATAGAAGATTATTGTTTGAATTGATTGTTTGAACTTGTTTTGTTTTTGAAAAAAGGGGCAGATAAAATAAGATTTCTTCTTCTTTCTGCCACCTTTCATTTTATGTATTCTTTCATATACTATGAGATATGGTTTTATTTTCTTTATCTTTTGGGTTTTAATGTAAAAAAAAAAAATCGATTTTGGGTCTTTTAGAATCGATTCTGAATCGCCAAGACTAAGAATCTAGATTCTTAAAAAATCTATTTTTTTTCCTGCACCCCTAGTAAGAATTACCATTCATGAGGTCAAAGTTCAGCTTCACTACAAGATTCAAAGTGGCTGAGATGAAAATCAGCACCTCCAAATCTGAGGCCATGACCCTCGGTCATGGATTGTTCTCTTCAGGTCGAGGGTGAGGTTCTGCCTCCAGTGGAGGAGTTCAAGTATCTCTGGATTTTATTCAAGAGTGAGGGAAGAATGGAGCGTGAGACTGACGTCTGCAGTACTGTGCCGGTCCGTTGTGGTGAAGAGGGAGCTGAGCTGTAAGGCAAAGCTCTCTGTTTACCTGTCGGTCCATGTTCCTACCCTCACCTCTGATCACAAGCTCTGGGTGATGACCAAAAAAATGAGATCGTGGACTCAGGTGGTTGAAATGAGTTTCCTCTGCAGGGTAGCTGGACTCTCCCTTAGAGACAGGGTGAGAAGTCCAGTTATCTGGGAGAGAACCACTGCTCCTCTACATCCAGAGGAACCAGTTGGGTTCGGGCATCTGGTAAGGATGCTTCCTGGGCACCTCCAAGGTGCTTCTGACTGGGAGGAGACGCCGGGGAAGACCCAGGACACGCTGGAGAGACCATGTCTCTTGGATGACCTGGGAACACCTTGGGCTCACTCCAGAAGAGGTGGCTGTGGAAAGACATGTTTAGACCTCCCTGCTCAAGCTGCTGCCCCCAAGACCTCCTGACTTCAGAACAAGTAGAAAATAATGGATGGATGGATATTGTTAAATAATGGGGAAATAAACAGTCTTAAATCATCTTAATCCTGTCATTGTCTCTCATTTAGGTTTTCATTGAATGTTAGCATTTTTAACTGTTTATCTTAAACACAAGCTATATTTCAAGACAAGAAAGTTCATGATCAATAATCCAGGTATCAAATCCGATAATTCTCAATCAGGTCATCTGGACAGTTTCTTTTTAGTAGAAACGTTTCACCCTCACTCCAGAGGGCTTCATCAGTCAGAGTAGTTCCAGCACACTGTTCCCCCACCAAGTAAACAGCTTAAGTGGACCAACCAGTTTGCTGGAGCCAAGATGGTTTCTGGAGGCCGTCCTGTCCCTCGTCGACTCCTCCCAGGCAGGTTGGTCCACTTAAGTTGTTTACTTGGTGGGGGAACAGCGTGCTGGAACTACTCTGACTGATGAAGCCCTCTGGAGTGAGGGTGAAACGTTTCTACTAAAAAGAAACTGTCCAGATGACCTGATTGAGAATTATCAGATTTGATACCTGGATTATTGAGCATGAACTTTCTTGTCTTGAACCACTTTGGCTGTGGCTGCCTGCCTGGGAGGAGTCGACGAGGGACAGGACGGCCTCCAGAAACCATCTTGGCTCCAGCAAACTGGTTGGTCCACTTAAGTTGTTTACTTGGTGGGGGAACAGCGTGCTGGAACTACTCTGACTGAGGAAGCCCTCTAAAGTGAGGGTGAAACGTTTCTACTAAAAAAAGAAACTATCCAGATGACCTGTTTGAGAATTATCAGACAAGCTATACCTGTATTTATTTATTTGGTTAGTTTTACTCATTAAGTCTAATAAATATATAAACCAAGTCATTCTTATGTTAACGAAATCTAGCTTATTAATTTTTTTGGAGGTTTGAACACTGATAAGATGTTCCTGCCGTGTGACACTAAAAAGTTGCAGTTAGAAATAAACATTATAATAAACGTGCAACATTGCACTACAGGAACCAAATCAACCTGATGAACAAGATGTGTTGTATACATTTATGTTTCGTTTCAGTCTGCTGAGACGTGCATTTAACAGTTCATATTAGTTTAATTTGACAGTATCTCTGTATACCAGAAAGTATTTGATAAACATCAGAGTAAATTTAATTATTAGTGATTCAAACATGAGTAAAAGCTAAACACATCTTGATTTTTAAGGTAAAACTTTCAGATCTTTCCATCTCCACCTAAACATCAAGTAACATATTTTAATAATAAATAAATAAATGTCACATTTTTGTCATCTGTATGTTTCCCATACAAGACGAAATTCGTCTCTGCATTTAACCCAACCACCACCAGGTGGTGCAGTGGGCAGCCATAGAATGCGCCTGGGGAGCTGGGGAAATAGGTGCACTCATAGACACCCCAAGGTGTGTAGTGGCCGGGGTTCGAACCTGGGTCCTTCGGGTCCCAAGTCGGGAGCCCTGCCTCTACACCATCTTGGCCCCCTAAATGAAAAGAACTAAAACATATTAGGAATATTCTGTACTAATTGCAGAAACTGTTGGAATCCATATATTCGTCCTTTTGTATCCTTTGGTCTCAACCTGCTGTCCTTTATAAATTATGTCTGATGTCTAAATGTGAGCAATTTTTTAAATATAATTTTATTTTTTATAAATAATGTCTTTTAACCAGAAAAGGCATCACATGATACATAATACATCCCTTTTCCTCTAAACAGAGACTAAAGCAGAAAGTCTGAGTTGACAAAGAATCAGAAGAATCAGAACCATTGTCAAAGTACAGTCATTTCTTAGTGGAGTTGTAGACTTTAACTTCAGTGACAGTGTGAAAAACCTCGGAGTGACCTTTGATAAGGCTTTACATTTTGACAAACACATCGCCTCTGTTGTCCGGTCTGGATTTTTTTATTTACGTCTTTTAAAAAAGGTCAAACCCTTTTTAAACCGTTGTGACTTGGAGAAGGCTGTTCATGCTTTTATCAGTTCTAGGCTCGATTATTGTAACGCTCTGTATGTTGGTGTGCCTCAGTCAACACTGAGCCGCCTCCAGCTTGTTCAGAATGCAGCAGCTCGCCTTTTAACCAACACTCCTAGATGGGACCACATCACACCTGTTTTATTCTCACTACATTGGCTTCCTGTCCGTTTTAGGATAGATTTTAAACTTTTATTATTTGTTTTTAAAGCTCTGAATGGCCTCGCTCCTACTTATATAACGGAGTTGTTAAGTTTCCCCGCCCGCTCCAGGTCTCTGAGGTCAGATAGCCAACTCTTGCTCTCTGTTCCACGGACAAAATATAAACGTTGGGGTGACCGTGCCTTTTCTGCGGCCGCACCTCGACTCTGGAATACACTCCCACTTGAGCTACGCCAGATTACTGAACTTGGCCCTTTTAAATCAAAGCTTAAGACTTTTTTATTCAAACTGGCTTTTAGTAATTAAATATGTGGTGACATTTCTGGTTTTATTTTTGCTTTTATGTTGTGTTTTTCTTGATTTTTAATCTGTCTTTTTAAGTACTGCACTGTTTTTTGTTAAGCACTTTGGTCACCACCACCGTGGTTGTGTAAAGTGCTATATAAATGAATAAATGAAATGAAATGAAATATATATATATACTATATTATATATACTGATCTGTTTCTTGTTGCTGCGTTCATCTGTGACCATCTGCTCATGTTCGTGCTGCTGTTTATAATGATGTTTTTCTACTACATTAGGGCTTAGTGTATTACTAGCTGATGTGATGTCTCTCTTAGTTAATCCTAGATGTTATTATTGTATTTCTCTTGCATTTGTTGTTGGATGTAACTGGGACCCTGTGTACATAATCTCGTTTTCAACACATGTACTACATGCGGTGCAAATGACAATAAATTCTCTCTGACTCTGACTCTGACTCTGATAAATGAATAAATGAAATGAAATAGACTTTAAAGCCTGGGTAAAGGAAGAATAAGACCAATACGAAACCAGAAAAGACCAACCCTAACCCCAGATCAAAACAACAAAACCAATACAAAATAAGATTTAGCACCTGACAAAAAATGTCCAAATTAGGACTAAACAAATTCCAATAACTTAACAAAACAAGGTCGAAAAAAGGAAAATTTTCAGTTAACATGAGAACAAAACAAGATACAACCAGGGGAAAAAAGTACAAAATAGGGTTAAACAAAGTTATTATTATTATTATTATTGTGGGAGTGGTGGCGCAGAGGTTAAGAAGGTGAGCTTGTGATCGGAAGGTCACCGGTTCAAGCCCCGGTACCGACAACATCAAAGATGTGGGTGGGATAAGTGAAGCGGTCACACTTGTATCCACCCTCATCTGCCCCACTCTGGGCCCTTGAGCAAGGCCCTTAACCCCCACCATCTGCTCCCCCGGGAACCCTAGATATCAGCTCTCTGCTCCACACAGAGGGCTGTGGTTGCTCGGTGGTCTGTGGTTGTGTCAGGAAGGGCATCCGGCGTAAAAACAACTGCCAAATCTTCGTGCGACCAGTTCGCTGTGGCGACCCCTAACGCAGGGAATAAAGCCGAAAGAAGAAGAAAAAAAAAAATATATATATATTATTATTATTATTATTATTATTTTCAACCTTTAGACTGGTTAATCCCATTGAGCCTTGGGGACTCATTTACAAAAGAGACCTGATTTTAACAGAGTGATGACAACAGTGGACAACAAAGACAACACGTTAAAATAAAATTGCATTTAAAAGAAAATGTAACAACAACAAAAAACAGCTAGGTTGTAAGGCGATGTAGAAAACTAAAAACGGGAACAAGTCTGCACTGGTTTTCCCCAGGAACTTAGCAGATGTTTAAAGCCACTTAGAGAGGTCAAAGTCAAGAGCTTCAGATCTTTAAAAAAAAGTCCAACACCAAAACAAAAGAAGATCAAAACCAGAACAAAACAAAGTTCAACACCAGATAATACAAGAGTCCCTCAAACAGCACATTATACGCTAAATGACAAACTGTTATACAGCAATACAGCAATCTCTATGGCCTGGGCAAGCAGGTATAAACTTAGACCTTGATTTTGGACCTTGACCTTGAAACTAGGGTGATTGAAAATGTATGTAACACTTCGACTAATGATGATGCAGATGTGTAGCAAGTTTCTTAATACTATCTTGAGCTGAAAAGTATAGATTGGACTGGAAAGTCCAAAGACATGGACTGGAGGTCCCACAGTCAAAGTGGGAGATGCTACCAAGGGTGTTGGAGAATAGAGGGCTAAAGTACTGTGGGACTTCCAGATTCAGAATGGCAAACAGGTGATGGCTAACCAACCGGACATTGTGGTGGTCGACAAGCTATAAGAAGGCAGTGTTGATAGATGTAGCAATCCCAAGTGACTAACATCAGGAAGAAGGGGCTGCTGGAGAAATACCAAGAGCTGAAAGAAGAAATACAGAAGATGTGGGGAGTCTAAAAGTCAGCATTCCCAGTGGTCAGTGGAGCTCTTGGTGCTGTGACCCCTAAACTGGAAGAGTGGCTCCAACAGATCCCAGGAACTACCTCAGAGACCCCTGTGGCCTGAGCCCCACACTCACTGTTCTTTGAATTGAAGGCGCTCCTCGGATGGGGAGCGAGGCGTCTTCTGTTACAAATAAAGTCCAGTTGTTTTTGTATTGAAAGTTTTTTTTAATTTATCATGTCCTGGATGACTGAGAATCTTCACCAGCGCCTCAGCGAACTCTGTTGTGAAGAGCGCAATTCTAGGAACAGCTAAGATACTGAACAGAACCCTCAAACAGACCTCTGGTGGAGGACCAGAGGTTGGAGTGAAGTGGAACTGCCCAAGTGGAAGAGTAGGGAAAATTTATTATTATTCGAAGTCGGGGAAAATAGGAGGCAGAAAGCAAAAGACGGGAAACAAAAAGGCACTGTAGAAGAAAGCAAGGAACAAGGAGAAAAGGGAACAACATAGCAGGCAACACGTTGATAGAAACAAGGAGACAGGAAACAAGGTAGCAGGAAGGACATGAAAAGACAAAGGAAGTACACAGAAGAATATGAGACAGGTATTCCTATTTAAACTGGGCACTGGCTCTGTTCAGTGTTTAAACATGGATATGTGTGGGTTTGGGGTGGTGGTACCAGCTGCTGCTGTGAGGGAGGGGTCAAGGCTGACACCCCCCCCCCCCCCTCCCCCTCCATTCTTCTAGCTGGATAAACAGAGTGGTATTGTGAGCCAGGTGGTCCAAGACACTCTCAGTTTAGAGCTCAGAGGAATTCTCCAGCTGCTCCCGCTAGATTTCATTCAGCAGGTTAGACCCTCATCAACCCCTCAACATCCCCACAATCCCCTGTACACACCCAACACCCCTCCAACGCCCACCGGCGGTCAGATTTAGACCCTGAGAGTTGGTACAGAGAGAGATATGGTTACAGCTAAAGTCCAGAGGTCCAACACAGAGTCAAGACTTCTGAAACCTGATCAAAGTATTTACCTGACTGATGATCAACCGACTGATTGATTAGTTCATCATGAATCACAATAAATGATTCACCTGTGTGATGATCAACCGACTGATTGATTAGTTCATCATAAATCACAATAAATGATTCACCTGTGTGATGATCAGCCAACCGGACTTCCACAGCAAAAATGTGGATGTCAGTCGTGGTCAACGTGATGGCATAAAGTATGACTCAATACTGTACTGCCCCATCACATTCAAAGCATAACACATCAACCAATCAATCAATCAATCAATCAATCAATCTCTCTCTCTCTCTCTCTCTCTCTCTCTCTCTCTCTCTCTCTCTCTCTCTCTCTGTATATATACAGTACAAGTGATCCCCGACTTACGAGCAAGTTCCGTTCCTGCGACTATCTCGTAACACGAAATCTCGTATGTCGGAACCCGAAACACGTGTTGCTCGTAAGTCCGGATTTTCGGTCGTAAGTCGGAAAATTTATGCTAGCGCTACTACGAACACTCGTTTTTCATCACAAACGTTCATACTAGTTCATAAACATGCTCAGAAACTTGTTTCCAAACGGTTAGCTAACACACTTTCATCTAAAAACACATAAAAGTGCTGTATTTTCTGTATGTTCTTTACAAATTTACTGTTCGTTAGTGAGCTCGTAAGTCCGGAACCTCGTATGTCGATGCGCTCGTAAGTCGGGGATACCTGTATATATAATATATATATATATATATATATATATATATTAGTGCATTAACAGAATAACCGAGTTTTCGAAAGATCGAGTGTTTTGACTTCTATCGAGGCTTTTTTGTCCAACTCGGGTACCCGTAGTGACGTCATCACGTGATTAAAAACAGAGCGCGCGGTAGCTTTTAGCTTTTAGTAGACGCTACAAAATGGATTCCTTTGTGCGCACGGATCTATGAAGCTGGTCCAGTCTTGTCAAAAAGGTAAAACAGTTTATAATTTTATAAATTGCGCCACTCATTGAAACATCCTGTTGACGTTCTTTGCTTCAACACCGTAGTAGATTGTTGTGACAGCAGAGGGCAGTGTTTTATTGCAGGTCCCATATATAACACGGTCAAACGGCTTCATCTCTCTCGTTTCACAAACAAAAAAACAAATATTCATCTCTCTAGAGCTATTAAAAATCTATAAACACAATCTCTAAAAGTAAACCTAAATTGCACAGCTGCAGGCGGTGGTACGGTGTGGCTGTGGCCCTATTTGTTTTTTAAGTTTCGGTTTTCATCGCCATACTTTCACTTTTAATATTATTAATATAACTAATAGTTTTGTTTTTCCTGTGACTTATGTGCAGTATGATAAATGATAGGAGCATAATAAATGCTCCCAATGCTTTGTTGGTCTTTTTTTTCTTTTTGTAAAGACGTTTTTAGGCATTTATATTTATTTATTTATTTTGCATCGTAAGACACTGTGACGTCATCGGCTACTCGAGCGTCGTTCGAGTTTTTTTATGTTAATGTCGAGGTTAAAAATTATGTACTCGTTCAACCCCTAATATATATATATATATATATATATATATATATATATATATATATATATATACATATACTGCATATAACATCTATCCATCAATCAATCCATCAGTCGATCAATCAATCAACCAACCAATCAATCAACTCTAAAAGACCATCAGAAATCAATCAATCAATCCAATCAATCCATCAATCAATAAATCAACTCTAAAACACCATCAGAAAGTGTAGAAAATTATTGATTTAACTCATTTGGTTTCAAACTGGACTGTAAGAAAAAAAAAGAAATGTGGATTAAGATATTTACATCAGGAAATTCTGAATCAGAGTTTCTGGCTCAGAAGTTTTGGATCACAAGTTCTGGTTTAGGAGTTTTCGATTAGAGTTTGGAACAGGGGGTTAGCGTCAGAAGTTTGGATCATAGGTTTGGATCAGGAGCACGCCCGGATTTATGCAAGGGCTTTCAGGGGCTTGAGCCCAGGGCCCCGGAATTTTAGAGGCCCCCAGAGCCTCCGGACCCGCCCCCTAAGTTTTTTTTTGTGAACGGATAGTCTCAAACACGTTGTCTCACAAAGGAGAAAACTGTTCTTGTTAGGTTTCATGTAAAACTGGATGATTTTATCTTTTATTCGCTTCAGCGCGGCCGGTCCCCTCCCGCTGCCGGCGGGGGAGGGAGGGGGGGTGCGGCCGGTCCCCTCCCGCTGCCGGCGGGGGAGGGGGGGGTGCGCGCAGCCGGTCCCCCACCCACCGCTGGTGATAAGGAAGAGAAAGTGGAGGTGGAGGTGAATGGAGAAATAAAAAGTGCAGGAACGGAGGCAAAGGAGCTGGTGTAGGAGAAAGCAGGGGCGGCTGTAGAAGAAATGGAGCTGGGGCCCCCCAAACCAGGTGAAGAAACAAGGGAAGAGAAAAAATGAAGTTGCTGCAAGCGTGTTGCAGGGAAGTTTGTGTTGAAGTCCAGGCAACAATAGCTATTCAGTGATTTTATTTTGTGATGGAAGCATCATATTCTAGTTTCAAACCCTAACATGTGGTTTTGTATTTAACCAGTTCAGGGTTGTTTGTAGTTTGTGACAACTGGCATATTAAAGTTGTAAGTTGTGAAAACTTACTATTCAGTCATTTTCTGCTCATCATCTGAACCAAAGCAAAACAAACAAACATATATATATATATATATATATATATATATATATATATATATATATATATATATA
>JBBPBX010011623.1:0-31888 GCA_038048925.1 Garcialebias charrua | reverse complement strand
TTTTAAGCCTGATGGTTTATACTTCTGTCTTACGTCTTTTACCCCCCGTTGAGTGAAAAAAGGTTGCACAACTTCTGGCTGCACTCCCGCTGTGATCCCCCAGTGACAGCCCGTTTTGTACGTGGCCCCCAAGCAGAACTGCAAGACGCTGCATACAAGACGGGCTGTCACCGGGGGATCACAGCAGGAGTGCAGCCAGAAGTTGCGCAACCTTTTATCACTCAAATTTTGAGCGAAATTCCGGACTTACGAGACACGTGGCGGCCGTTCCAAGTTACGAATTTTCGCTTTACGAGCGCCTCGGAGGAACGGAACTCGCTCGTAAGTTGGGGACTACCTGTACCTGGTGGGCCACTCTGCTCAAAATGCCCGGGCCGATTTTTTGTCCCAGTCCAGCCCTGTTCATATCTTAGATCTTATCACTGTTTTTCTTTACATTTTATACTTTTGTTGGATGTAACTGAGACCCTGTGTACACTATTTCGTTCCACCACCACATGTACCACATGTGATGCAAATGACAAATAAAGAAACTTTGTCTTTGACTACTTTTCACCCCTAAAATGC
This sequence comes from Garcialebias charrua, assembly GCA_038048925.1. NCBI lineage: Eukaryota > Metazoa > Chordata > Actinopteri > Cyprinodontiformes > Rivulidae > Garcialebias > Garcialebias charrua. The sequence goes on along the minus strand of JBBPBX010011623.1, from coordinate 31,321 downwards.
TGGAATCAGCTGTAGTTGCACAAAGTATCCAGCAGAGGACGCATGAAGACAACTTTTAAGTTACTGCCATTAGGTTTCACTGTAAGTACAGCTGAAGCAGGGAGCAAGCAGTACTGTGCAGCATATTGCTGAACAGAACATGGTGAATTTATTTTAACTGATCTGTAAAACAAACTGACAATAATAAATTATCTTCAATCCTCCAACCCACTTTTCATTAGCTACGTGCCTCTCAAGTTAGCAAGCTAACGTTTAAATAACCTAGCATAGGCTATTGCTTTGAAAATCTTTATCCAGAACAATAAATCTAACTTAGAGGTAGTCAATAATTAGAGACTTTCTCCATACATGACTGACTGTAACAATGAACAGGGAAGGGTGCAAGTTTGTTTAATTTATATTTATTTAACACACTTATTAACTTTATGGTGACTAATGGAGGACAGAAACATATGAATGCATGTTAGGAAGACTGTTTTTATGACTAGTGCATGACTTGTAAACTTAGAGTGGGACTAATTAAAGCGTGGATCTGATTAGCTTAGCTTCATGCTTGCTAACAGCCGCGCTAAACAAACAAGCCCCGCTCCACTCACTGTTTAAGATTCTTGGAGGTGGACAAAGCTCATAAATGTTCAGTCATTATATCGTTGATCTGCAGTTGCCTCCCCCTCCCAATATCAGTATTGGTGATGGCCAAAATGTACATATTGGTCGGGCTCTACTCTGGAGCTAACACTGTTCAGAATAAGCTTTATTATCATTGCACCGTGATACAATGAGAACATGAATGTACAGTCGTCCGAAAGATGGACGGAGTGCACGAAGCTGCTACTATAAAAGTGCGGCCCTCTTTTTCTTTCTCAGAATAATATTTTTGCTTAGATGAGAAAAGGGAGAAAACATGAGGAGAGAAGGTATAAAGAAATTAATTATCTGCCACACCTTGTCCTAGACAGGGCACGATTTGAGGCATCAAAAAACCCTAACACAGCAAAGGAACATAAATATATGTGATACATGTACATATAGGTCGGTGAAGTAGAGGATGACACAGGAGTGAATTTTCACTCCTGTCCTGGTCCCACAGAAAAAATGCTGTCCTGTCCCAATCCTGCATGGTCCAGAGTAAAAAAAATAACTCCTGTACTGTCCTGCTCCTGGTCAGAATCACTCCCAATCCTGTACTGCTCCTATTTTTTTCTCTTCATTAAATTTTTAGGATATACATTTAATTTAATTTTCTACCCATTCCATTTTAAATTACTTTGGGTTCTGCAATTTTATTTCAATATGGCAACAGAAAAAGTTCATCTGTGGTGAAATAGAGGCACTTATTGCCTTAATCCAAACAAAAACCTTCACTAAAGGTCACAAAACAAATAATACATGACTTGTAGTCCATATATTTTCTACGGAGATCAGCTGCTGACTCCCTGTTTCTAGCTCCTTTGAAGGTCAGTTACAGTAAAAAAAAAAAAAAAAACAGTACATGGGTCACACCATGTCTACCTTAGATGAAAGAACCCAAAAAACAAATAAAAGTTGCATTTTACTAATTTATTGAGCAATTGTTTCCTTTAAATATTGACATTACTGTCATGTTTCAAATTGCTTAAACAAGCAAAAGAAAAAAAGAAAAAAAATGTACCAAGCAAAAGAACTCAACAAATAAAAATGCTTAAAGGACATGACCCACCATGTTTTCAAATTGCATCACCATTAATATTTAGTAATTAATTAAATAATAAAACAGGAGCATTTATTTATATTGTAGAGAAATAACGCTAAATGTGTTATTTCATATTTTTTAGCAGTTTTTAGCAGCAGCTCCGGGAAAATCTGCCCCTCTCCATATATGGGCATTGACGTCACTGAAGTATCCGCTTTGAATGCATGCGGAGTTATAACAAGCATGCATCAACGTAGCTTCATTATTGCAGAGGTGTTATATCTTATTAAAAAAAGTTCTAAAAACTAAATAAAAACAGAGCGCTGGTCCTGTACCCACAACTGCACCAGGAAATATTTAGAGATCGCACATCCACGTAGGACACCAGTTTAATTCGCTTGCTCGCGACAAATTCATTAATTTCCTCATGAAACCGGCTCGGCTTTTTATTCTCTCACCGTGACCTGTCAATCAATTCAGTGACAGGTCGGGGGTAGAGAATAAAAAGGCAGCCAACAGCTTTAACCGCAGCAGTGTTATATCTTATTAAAAAGTTCTAAAAAATAAATAAAAACAGAGCGCTGGTCTTGTACCCACAACTGCACCAGGAAATATTTAGAGATCGCACATCCACGTAGGACACTGGTTTAATTCGCTCGCGACAAATTCATTAATTTCCTCATGAAGCCGGCTCAGCTTTTTATTAGCCCCTTTCATAAGTCAAACCCGCGCTATTCCCGCACAGACCAGTCCGGCTTTAATCCTCCTCGGGTCATTCATAAGACAACCGTTGAATGCGGGTAGGTCCCGCTCAAATAGACTTGTTCAGAAATGAAGCCGCAACACGGCTCCAAAAGAGGCGTGGAGTTGAGCTGAACTGGACCGCAACGTATTTATTGTGGGACAGACGTCAGACGTGTACAAGTTGTCGTGTCATTTTTAATATTTCCTCAGTAATAAATGTACAGCTGGCTGCACATCAGCGCGCTTGCACAGACAGCAGCACCACCTCCGCTGCTTAGAGAGAGGGGAAAAAAAAGCAAAACTAACTTTTACAAGTAGTCGTGTCGTGTCATTTTTAATATTTCCTCAGTAATAAATGTACAGCTGGCTGCATGTCAGCGCGCTTGCACAGACAGCAGCACCACCTCCGCTGCTCAGAGAGAGGGAAAAAAAGCTAAACTAACTTTTACAAGTAGTCATGTCGTGTCATTTTTAATATTTCCTCATGATAAATGTACAGCTGGCTCATAACCCTCTCACTCTCATAAGCCTCCATCGCGAACTCACTCCTGCCTTCTGAGTGAAGCCTGTATTTACGTCACTCCGGACTTCGGCAATCTTCAGCCGGGTTTCTGGATGTTTCCGGGACTCCGTTGTTTTTTTTGTTTTGTTTTTTACACTCGCCTGGCCCAAATGCAAAAATGAAAATAGACATCATATTCTACTACAGTAATTGTCCAATATGGTGAATTGTTACTGTCACGGTGGGTGTTGTCCTTTAAAGGCATTGTTATACATTGGACGACGTCCTCAAGAAGTTCAGTCTATGTGGTTGAGGTAATGAGCTTGTTTCAGTGAAGCAGGATGTTGTGCAGCTCATCAGACTTCAGAGCATCATTTACAGACTGGAGCATTGCAGGTCTTGTTCCACCTCACCTCTCCACAGCTTCAGTGACCGGTCCAGCGCCTTAAATATGATAACCTCGTAAATCCGGAACCTCGTAAGTAAGAGCGCTCGTAAATCGGGGACCACCTGTAGTAGCTGAAATAGTGGAAAAAGCTGAAACTTGCAGAAATAAGTTGAAAGGAGCATAACAAGCTGAAATTAGCAGAAATAAGTTAGAAGAACAAAAATGTTGTAGTTAGCTGAAAGAACCTGAAAGGATCACCAAATAGCTGAATAAACAGCTGAAAGTCACTGGAAAAAAGATAAAAATTTTCACATGTGACTTGAAAGAAGCTGAACCAGAGCAAAATGTGAAAGGAGCAGTAAAACGTTGTAAACGGATGTAAAGACTTGAAGGATGTAAAATTAGCTCAATTAATTTTCCATATTGAAAAAAAAAATGGCAGAAAAGGCTGAAATTTTCAAAAAGCTAAAGTTGCACCAATAGCAAAAGTCATAGCAGGATTGTCCTGAAAGAGCTGAACGTTTTTGATTTATGTTTTGTTGAAATAGCTTGAAAATGACAAATATGAAACACGTTTCCATGTCGAACTGGAACAAACATTAAATGAACATGTAAAACAGGTTTTCTGGGTGATTCAGGAACATTCGTATCATGTTCATGTGCTCACATGGTTTTCAACATGGAGTCACAAGAGAAAAAGTAATGAGTCCTCTTCCGGTTAGGGGCTTCATTGGGTTTAGAACCATGACATCCAAAGACTTTAAAGAATATGAAATACATGTACAGTACAGTATTGGCCAAACTAGTGTTTAGAAGTTTGTATTTCCTGCTTTGAAGAAAGTGTCTTGTTTCATCCTTAGAATATTTGACAGATTGGGTCATGATCAAACTCGTCCTGTTGGCTAAAATAACACATCTTCCAGACTCAGGTACGTACCGACTGTAAAAACTGGATCTGTGAGTTGAGTTCTCCTCAAAGATGCTCGTCTGTATGAATCTCCAGCTCTTTCCTCAGTCTGGTAAAAACATGAATACGTTTTTTAAATGACAGAAAACTTGTAAAAGGAAACCTGCAGGTGGGTGTTTCTTTGAAACTCTACTAATTATTACATCTGTTCGTTAGCAAAACATCTCTGGAATCACTCAACAGATTTCAATAAAATTCTCAGAAAGTAATCATTGCATCTGCTGCAATGATTACAACAAATCACTTTAGGAGTCGACCCCATTCAAGATGTCTGCCACATCCAACTGACCTTAAATATTCAAATGACCATAAAGTCAAAGTCAAAAGTCAAAGTCAACTTTATTGTCAGATCTGCAATATGTACTGTACAGGACATACACAGGACCGAAATTGCGTTTCTCTCAGTCCCTCGGTGCAACAGTAAACATCTAAACATTGAAACACTGAAACATATAATAATAGACATAAGCATAAAATAGTAAAACTAACACTGTCCTGAGTTTTTGCATAGTGGTATAAGAGTATGAAAATTTACACCAACTCTAAAACTAAAACTAAAACATTAAACATTTAATGAACATAATACTGTCCTGAGTTTTTGCATACTAGTATAAAAAAAAGAGTATAAAATGTATAACTAAAATAAACTAAAGGTTTCTAGCATTGACATTTGCAAAGTGGCAAAGCAGCGTATGAGTTAATGCATAACTCATAATAACCATGCATAACTCTGACATGAACCCAGAAGCTGAAGTCAGAATGGAACCAACTTCCTTGTAAACTGGTTCCAGGGCAAGCTTTAACCAGCACCCTCTCCAAAAAATAAATAAAAAGAACAAACTATTAAAAAAAAAAACAATTCCATTTGACATCTTTGTTCTTCAGCTGTTGATTCTCATTGAATCACATCGTTCTTACCTTGCTGCTGCGTGTTCAAATAATTAGTTGTCTAACACAGTGGTCCCCAACCACTGGGCCGTAGACCAGTACTGGGCCATGAGTCAATTTGTACCGGGCCGCAGAGAGAGAGAGGAAAAAAAAAAACTTTTATTTTGAAAAATCACTGGATTCTCTCCACCACATCTTCAATGACTCACTCTTGATGCAGGTCAACATGCACAAGCAATAAATTTCAGTTTCTGTTAGACGCATGTGCAGATTGGTTCTACATTGCCCGTTCAGGTGAAGTAATTTAGCTGCGTGGTCTGGAGCAGACAGGAGGAGGCTGCGGCCATGTCTGCGCATTTGAAGGATACACTGCATATTTTTCAACCTGCTTGACAAAGTGACTGTAAAACTATTAACTAAATAAAACTTATAATTTTAAACAAAGCTTCCTAATATCACATCAGAGCACGTTTTGTCTTGAACTTTTTGTTAAATTCACATTAGAACTGTTCCTTTGCATTTCTGCTTCGCTTCTGCTCTTAAAAATAATCTCCACCCCTAAAAGTTCAAAATCATGGGCAAATTTTTTTAAAACACAAATATATTTAAAGTTTTGCACTATGCATAAGTTCCTGCACTTTTGTGTACTGATGTGTGAATCACTGCGGAGCAGGGAGGATGATGAGGCCAAGCTGACATGTGTGGGATATACTAATTAAATGAGAAATGATCCTGCACTTAAGACACTTATAAATCACACATAAAGTGATTAAAAGTACGTATATATTATTTTAAGTTGGGCTCTGGCGGGCGGGTCACCGGGATTTGGGCTGGCCTGCGCTCTGGTGCCCGGCTCTGGCCGGGGGGTCCTGGGCTCGCTGGTGGGTTGGGGGTTCATGGGCTGGGGGGGTTGGTATCTGGGGGTGTGACCAGTGGGACATGGGAGGGGGCCGTTTGACCCAGCCTGGATGTCTAGTGTGTTAAGTGCTCTGAGAGTTGTTAGTATGAAAGGTGGGTGTAGTATTTCTTCTGGGGTGGGGACTGGGTAGATGTCCTTGATGATGGTCTGGGACTATGCGTGGCCGGTTGGCTGGCCCTTTCCTGGGGTGGGGGCACACTCCCGGTGCTTCCTGACTGTGTCAGCGGTTAGGCGGGCGCTCTTGGCCGTATCGTCCATGTGGGATTTTGCGTCCTCTTAGGCGGCGGGCTGACTGCGGTTCATAGGGGTCTTGGCAGTCCTGGTGGGTGTGGGTTGTTGGTCCTGCTGCTGGCGGCACTCGTGGCCCTGGCCCTCTTGGGTCTGGAGCTCAATGGGCCTGGCAGTCGGAGAGGTGTTTTGGCCTCGCTCCTTGGGTGGACCTTGGTGAGCTTGGGGGTCTATGTAGGGTCAGCGGGGGAGCTGACTCACTGCGGGAGCATTTGTTCCTGCAGTTATTTTTCTCCCCATCCCTCACCGCGCACCTCCGCCCTCTTCATTTCAAAGTTAATACATGTAGGGATTTTGAGGCTCGGGGATACTGCAACATTTTTACATCTCTGTTGTCGAGAACCACCTGGGACTCAATTTTATTATACACCTTAGACATTCACTCATAAACATCCTCATAACATTCACATACAGGAACTTGGGGTAGGCACTATGGTTATGGGTGGCGGGATGATAACACTCTCACCCCCTGTGCCTACTCACAATGATGCATTTAGACAGTAAGGGCTTGGATAAGAGTTGGGGTGGAGGGGAAATGGGCATCATGCCAGCCTTTGCTCCTTCTCTTTCCCTTTTTTTAATTGCACTTTACAACAACATACTGTACATCAACAGCAAATCTGGGGGCAGGGTTTGTGTCGGGGTCTAATTTTATTTATTTTTTGCACCCTGGCGGCCATTCTGGGTGTGGGGTCTGGTTAAGTGGCAGGCCATCGGGTATTGTCCTGGACTATGGGGAGGGTCGGGGCCTGGGCGTTTGACGTGTGCGGGGCTGGCACAGCGCTCTCGCCGGGGCTGCTTGGGCTCGGGTGTCCTGTCCTGTCGGCTGGGTGCGGGTTGGGCCATTTCTTGGATGTCGGCTCCTCTCCACCCCAGAATGAATGAAGGGGTCTACCTCCTAGGTTTGGGCGTGGGCTGCCCCATGTAGGGGACATGTACATGTCTTGGACCTGGGGGGTATAGAGTGTGTATCGGGATTTTGAATGGAATGTGTCGTTATTGTATGTCTGAGTGAGTGAGGGTGTAGATGAGGGTGGGTCTGTGTGATTGTGTCTGTGTATGAATGTCTATTTGTCAGGCCGGGACTTAGAATGCTATGATACACCTGAGGCCGCTTGGTGTCGCATTCCTGCCACGTGGCCCCTGGTGGGGTGTGCCTTTGCCTGCCGGTGCGCTTGGGGCCCTCTGTGTCGGGGGTTGGGCGCTTGGGCGTATGTCGGCTCGGCCTGGTGGCTGCCTGGTGGGGCTCGGGCCCTCTGGTCCTATAGGGCATAGGCCTGAGGGGTGGGTGTCTCCGGTGCCCGGGCCTTGGTGCCTAGGCCTGGGGCTACGTCGGTACAGCGGGTCCCGGCGGAGGCCTATGAGTTTGTCACTGTTGGCACCAGAGGGTCATTGTGTGTGGTCGCTGGTGGGGGTCTTCCGGCTCTACCCTATGGTCGGATCTCTATTAGAGAAGCCTTATTCACTTATGCATGCTCACAACCACATACAAATGGATACAGGGATGTATATGTAGATATCATATGTAGATATGTAGATGGGTATGTGACTGAATATGAATGTACCGTATTTTTCGGACTATAGGTCGCACTCGAGTATAGGTTGCATTGTCCAATTATTGCCAAATAATTGGAAAAGTCCATATATAGGTTGCACCTGAATATAGGTCGCACCTACGTCAAAATGTGGGGCGTGTTTAGCTCTGCTGCAAATGTCTCTTCCACAGGAGTGCACAGCAAGGCTTTTAAGGAGATTAGTATTTAAAAACAATTAATTGTTTGATAAAAAATTATAGCAAATATGTGTCTGAGCTGAACTTTTCTTTAATAAATAAATAATTTTAGCAGGATAAACACCTAAAATATCAAAGTCAAAGTCAAAGTCAAAGTCAACTTTATTGTCAGAACTGCAATATGTACAGGACATACACAGAATTGAAATTGCGTTTCTCTCAGTCCCTCGTTGCAACAGAAAAATATATATATATATGTGTTAGCTGACATTATTGTAAGAGTGTGTCTCAGTTTAATTTTTGTTAATAAATGATTACAAATCAGCTTATTTTATAAAAAGCCATAAATAGGTCACACCTGACTATAGGTCGCAGGCCATGAAAAAATGATAAAAAGCTGCGACCTATAGTCCGGAAAATACGGTATATGTATGTGTATAAATGTATATACTGTATATATATATATATATATGTATACAGTATATATGCATATATAAACTGTGTATATATATATATACAGCCCTCCCTGGGCTGCCACCTTACCGTGGTGGAGGGGTTTGAGTGTCCCAATGATCCTAGGAGCTATGCTGTCAGGGGCTTCATGCCCCTAGTAGGGTCACCCAAGGCAGACAGGTCCTAGGTGAGGGACCAGACAAAGTGCAGCCCAAAGACCCCTTATGATGAGTCAAATCACTGGAAACAATGTTCCCTCGCCCGGACGCGGGTCACCGGGGCCCCACTCTGGAGCCAGGCCCGGAGGAGGGGCACGTTGGCGAGCGCCTGGTGGCCGGGCTTTTACCCATGGAGCTCGGCCGGGCACAGCCCGAAGAGGAGACGTGGGTCCCCCTTCCCATGGGCTCACCACCTGTGGGAGGGGCCAAAGGGGTCGGGTGCATTGTGGAATGGGTGGTGGCCGAGGGCGGGGACCCTGGCGGTCTGATCCTCGGCTACAGAAGCTGGCCATTGGGACATGGAATGTCACCTCTCTGGTGGGGAAGGAGCCTGAGCTAGTGTGTGAGGTTGAGAGGTTCCGGCTAGAAATAGTCGGACTCACCTCAACGCATGGCTCTGGCTCTGGAACCAGTTTCCTTGAGAGGGGTTGGACACTCTTCCACTCTGGAGTTGCCCCTGGTGAGAGGCGCCGAGCAGGAGTGGGCATACTTGTTGCCCCCCATCTTGGTGCCTGTACGTTGGGGTTCACCCCGGTGAACGAGAGGGTAGCCTCCCTTCGCCTACGTGTGGGGGGACGGGCTCTGACTGTTGTTTGTGCCTATGCGCCAAACGGCAGCGCAGATTACCCACCCTTTTTGGAGTCCTTGGAGGGGGTATTGGAGGGTGCGCCTCCTGGGGACTCCCTTGTTCTGCTGGGGGACTTCAACGCTCACGTGGGCAATGACAGTGAGACCTGGAGGGGTGTGGTTGGGAGGAACGGCCCCCCTGATCTGAACCCGAGTGGTGTTTTGTTGTTGGACTTCTGTGCTCGTCATGGATTGTCCATAACGAACACCATGTTCAGGCATAAGGGTGTACATATGTGCTCTTGGCACCAGGACACCCTAGGTCGCAGTTCGATGATCGACTTTGTTGTCGTCTCATCTGATCTGCGGCCGCATGTCTTGGACACTCGGGTGAAGAGAGGGGCGGAGCTGTCAACTGACCACTACCTGGTGGTGAGTTGGCTCCGATGGTGGGGGAGGATGCCGGTCAGACCTGGCAGGCCCAAACGTATTGTGAGGGTCTGCTGGGAACGTCTGGCAGAGTCTCCCGTAAGACGGAGCTTTAACTCCCACCTCCGGGAGAGCTTTGAACACGTTCCGAGGGAGGCGGGGGACATTGAGCCCGAGTGGGCCATGTTCCGCGCCTCTATTGTCGAGGCAGCTTATCGGAGTTGTGGCCGCAAGGTTGTTGGTGCCTGTCGTGGTGGCAACCCTCGAACCCGGTGGTGGACACCGGCGGTGAGGGATGCTGTCAAGCTGAAGAAGGAGTCCTATTGGGCCTTTTTGGCCTGTGGGACCCCGGAAGCAGCAGATAGGTACCGGCAGTCCAAGCGGCATGCGGCTCGGGTGGTTGCTGAGGCAAAAACTCGGGCGTGGGAGGAGTTCGGAGAGGCCATGGAGAATGACTTCCGTACGGCTTCGAGGCGATTCTGGTCCACCATCCGGCGTCTCAGGGGGGGGAAGCGGTACGCGACCAACACCATTTATGGTGGGGATGGCGTGCTGTTGACCTCAACTCGGGATGTTGTGAGTCGGTGGGCGGAATACTTCAAAGACCTCCTCAATCCTACTGGCACGTCTTCCACTGAGGAAGCGGAGCCTGGGGATTTTGGGTCAGGCTCTCCAATCTCTGGTGCTGAGGTCGCCAAGGTGGTTAAAAAGCTCTGTGGTGGCAGGCTCCGGGGGTGGATGAGATTCGTCCTGAGTTCCTTAGGGCTCTGGATGTTGTGGGGTTGTGTTGGCTTACGCGACTCTGCAATATCGCGTGGACATCGGGGGCAGTTCCCTTGGATTGGCAGACTGGGGTGGTGGTTCCCCTATTCAAAAAGGGGGACCGTAGGGTGTGTTCCAACTATAGGGGGATCACACTCTTAAGCCTCCCTGGTAAGGTCTATTCAGGGGTTCTGGAGAGGAGGGTCCGTCGGATAGTCGAACCTCGGATTCAGGAGGAGCAGTGTGGTTTTCGTCCTGGTCGTGGAACACTGGACCAGCTCTACACCCTCAGCAGGGTCCTGGAGGGTGCGTGGGAGTTTGCCCAACCAGTTTACATGTGCTTTGTGGACTTGGAGAAGGCATTCGACCGCGTCCCTCGGGGGGTTCTGTGGGGGGTACTCCGGGAGTATGGGGTACCAGGCCCTTTGATATGGGCTGTTAGGTCCCTGTACGACCGGTGTCAGAGCATGGTCCGCATCGCTGGCAGTAAGTCAGGCTCGTTTCCGGTGAGAGTTGGACTCCGCCAAGGTTGCCCTTTGTCACCGATTCTGTTCATAACTTTTATGGACAGAATTTCTAGGCGCAGCCAAGGTGTTGAGAGGATCCGTTTTGGTGGCCTTAGAATCGCTTCTCTGTTTTTTGCAGATGATGTGGTCCTATTGGCTTCATCAGATCGTGATCTACAGCTTTCGCTGGAGCGGTTTGCAGCTGAATGTGATGCGGCCGGGATGAGGATCAGTTCCTCCAAATCCGAGGCCATGGTCTTGAGCCGGAAAAGGGTAGCATGCCTTCTCCGGGTCGGGGAGGAGGTCCTGCCCCAAGTGGAGGAGTTTAAGTATCTCGGGGTCTTGTTCACGAATGAGGGAAAACTGGAGCGTGAGATCGATAGGCGGATAGGTGCAGCGTCCGCAGTGAAGCGGGTGCTGTACCGGTCTGTCGTGGTGAAGAGAGAGCTGAGTCAAAAGGCAAAGCTCTCAATTTACCGATCGATCTACGTTCCCACCCTCATCTATGGTCATGAGCTCTGGGTTATGACCGAAAGAACGAGATCTCGGATACAAGCGGCTGAAATGAGTTTTCTCCGCAGGGTGTCTGGACTCTCCCTTAGAGATAGGGTGAGAAGCTCAGTCATCCGGGAGGGACTCGGAGTAGAGCCGCTGCTTCTCCACATCGAGAGGAGCCAGTTGAGGTGGCTCGGGCATCTGGTTAGGATGCCTCCTGGACGCCTCCCTGGTGAGGTGTTCCGGGCATGTCCCACCGGGAGGAGACCCAGAGGAAGACCCAGGACACGCTGGAGGGACTATGTTTCTCGGCTGGCCTGGGAACGCCTTGGGATTCCCCCAGAGGAGCTGCTCCAAGTGGCTGGGGAGAGGGAAGTCTGGGCCTCCCTACTTAGGCTGCTACCCCCGCGACCCCGGATAAGCGGAAGAAAATGGATGGATGGATGGATGGATATATATATATATATATATATGTATGTAGGTATGGGTGTATATATTTATAGTAATCTACTGCAAAGTCATAAATATTATGTGTATTTTATGCATATGTTTTGTTGCTGTGTTCTGTCATGTCCTTTGCAGGATTGCAGACGGCGGTTGGGTGTGTTTGCCTTGTGCTCTTTTTGTGGATATTTGTTTTATAGTCTTACTTTATGTCTTTCCTTTCTTTCTATCAAAAAAAAAGCATAATGGTGTGAAGAGGATGGCTGTGAGTTGTGAAGGGAGGCCATCTATAAAAAGGAGAGAAAAAAAAGTTTTGCACTATGCATAAATAAGTTCCTGCACTTTTGTGTACTGATGTGTGAATCACTGCGGAGCAGGGAGGATGATGAGGCCCAGCTGACCCCGGTGTGGGATAAACTAATTAAATGAGAAATGATCCTGCACTTAAGACACTTATAAATCACACATAAAGTGAATAAAAGTATGTATATACTATTTTAAGTAATGGGGTGATATAAGAATATTTTTCTTCTTTCTGCACTCTTTTCATTCATTGTTTTCTTTTTGATGAATTTGTTTTCTTTTGTCTCTTTTAAATGAATGAATAAATGAATTAAATAAAATATTAAATAGCTTTACATCTGCTAAGTTCATGGCATAAACCAACACAGACATGTTCCTGTTTTTAGTATTTTACATCGCTTTATAATGTAGCTGTTTTTTTAATACAGTTTTCTTGTCATTTTTAATTAATATGCTTTTTTATGTTTGTTTACTGTTGTACTGATAAATATCTCCTGGAGGGTAAACTATATCTTTGCTGCAAGTGTCAAGCTGCAAAATCCTTCATTTTCTACAGCTGATAGCTGTTGCTCATTAATTACGATGAAGTTTAGCAACTTCTCTGTAAACATTCAAGCTCCGTGGTTTCAGTGGTGTGTTTTTCTTCTTCAATCCGGGGCGGGCACTCTGTTTTCGGTGAGCCGCTCTCAGCCTGTCCCTCCACCGAGACGGGGATGCGGCTGGCCAGGTCAGGATGCCTGTGTTTCGGTTCATCAAGAGTGACGTCCGGTTGAAGACCCGGAGCTCGAATGTCCAACGTAAAACTAACTTTACCGTGGTTTAATGTGATGCTATGGCTCTGCAGACATTCCACATTGCTGTCTTACGGTGTTTAGTGTAAAATACTTCCACACTGCGGACATTCAAAAAACATTCAGTACAAATAAAGTCCAGTTGTTTTTGTAACAGAAGACGTTTCGCTCTTCATCCGAGGAGCTTTCTCACTTCAAAGAGCAAAGAGTATAGGGTTCAGGTTTTAAAGGGTGAGATAAGATACACACATACCTATGTAGATTGACAAATCACACCTCACACCTTAACAGTAGGGGTTTCTCGAAACGTCTTCTGTTACAAATAAAGTCCAGTTGTTTTTGTATTCAACGGTTTTTTGAATGTATCATGTCCTGGATGACTGAGAATCTTCACCAGCACACAGCGGACATGTTACGATGAAAAGTTGGCTAGCTGTTAGCTACAGTACTGCTCACTCAGTCCTTACGCTGTAGCTGGCAGCAAATTACGAAATGGATTTCCTGAATCTGAGGCGGGTCTTATTACTCTGGGTTCATGAGACACGCCTCCGTTCAAGAAATCCATTCCATAGTTTGAAGCCAACGTGGATCATGGATCGGAAATTTCGGCAGGTTGGATTGGAAAAATCTGATACGTAAATTATGCTGGTATCGGAGGCCGATACCGGATCGGCCCCATCCTTAAATTGTCCAATACAATTTTCTTTGTAAAGCACTTCAACCAACCAGACAGAACCAGAGAGAACTAAAAAACAAAGAATTAAAATACAAAAACAGTAAAATACAATGCAAATACTGTATTGTATTCTGGTAAGAACAATACAATCAAAGATAAGATGTAAGATCAACTCTTAGATAGTCTTAATGGCAAAGAAAATGATTTTAAGCAGAGATTTAAAAACTGTAAATAGGCCACTCTGAAGTGGAGGAAGTTCATTCCACAAATTAGGAGCTGCTACAGCAAGGGCCGGACAAGGCAAACAAAATATTTGTTAAAAGCATCCTAAAAGGTACGAAAAGCCAGAGGAGCAAAACTAAAACAGGTGGGATATGATTGGTTTTTGTCTGCCGGGTAAAATTTGTGCAGCAGTATTTTGTACACTCTGAGGTCGAACAATGGAGACTAACCCCCAGATGAAGAGAGTTACTGTAATCCAGCTGGGTGGAGACAAAGATGTGGATTACTGTCTCAAAGTGTCTTCTTGAAAGGATGTGTTTTAATTTAAACGGTAAAAACTGCCTGATCTGACTGTCCAATGGGAGCTCAAATTGTGTATGTTTTTAGAAAATGTCACGACTAATAAAGTCTGGAACACCAGTGTTTTATTAACTGTGATTTATTTTTTTCACATTTATCCAGACCTGGAAAGTAATAAGGTCTACCTGCTACCTACTGGTCTAACTCAAGCTGCTGTCCTCGGGACATTGAGAGTCCGTTAGCACAATAAGGTGGAGATTCATAGAGAACTGCTTCTGGTGTTCAAAACTAATCTTCTCATGTGGCTCTGCAGAAAGTGTTTCACCCAATCATTCATAAATAGAAATAAAAGTGTTACTTTGTTCAGACAGTCTCTGGGGAGACGCGGTTTGATGTGTAGCACATGATGCTGTGGCAGGTGTGTGAAGGCTCCACACTGAGCTGCACACAAAGTGAAGCTGAGCCACCCTCTCTTCTTTTATTGGAAGTTAATGAAACAATAAAGCAGCCAAACTAAGATTGCATTTCTCACAGTCTGAATACCTGCAGTGATGCTTTAAACTTTATATGTCTCTATGGAACTTATAAATTAGATTGTTTTTAAGGGAAGTGTACGACTCCCCCACACACACTTCTTTTCCAAACAGCATTATAACGTTTCCAGCAGTCAAACACACACTGATATTTTAGATATCACTGGTCTCTGCTGTTTTTTTATTACAATTCTGCAGAGCAAAGACATTTGTAAATGAGCCCTCACCCATACTTTACCAGTAATATTTCAGTGAATAAATTCCTACAATACGCAACAAAAAATAGATACAGCTGAAATCATCAATCCAACAGACTGAATACCTCCATTGTATGACGGTGAACAATCTACACCAGCAGCCGTCCCGTTTTGCACACTGAACACTTTTTAAATGACTGTAGCACTCATTCAAATTGACATGCATTCAATTTCCAACAATCAATAAGCAGAGGGTTAAATATGCGTTTCAAAGAGACGTGGCGGTGGCTGAAGACAGGATCGATGGTCTCACTGGAGGATGGATGTTCACAGGAACGACTGTGAGGAGGCCCTCTCCTCCAAAGGCACATCCTCAGCACTTCCTGGGGCTAATAAGCCCGCTGGTAACGAAGAAGCGAGTATGTTTAATGAGGCTGACGGATGAACAGGACATGCTATCCACATGGCTGATTTACAGCTGCACAAAGAAAGGCGTAGGGGACTGAGAGAGTAAAGGAGGTGATGGAGAAAAGAACGAGCAGATGTCTACACTAACAAATTTAAGTTAGGGGGAAAACTATGATGGGTACACATTTTGTTCAGGTGTTTTGTTATAGTTAGATCTAACAACATCAAAATCATTTAAAATGAAAAATATGAATAAAAACATACAATAAACAAATAGATGCTTAGACTAAAAGTGTAACAAACTAATTTAACACTGAGTTTGTTGCAGCCACTCGGATTGATGAAGCCTTTTGGATAAAACACGAAGCGTTTCAACACAAAGAACCTGTCATGAGGAACTGACTCAACTTTGTTGGATGCTTGACCTGGATTATTGAGCATGAACTTTGAAGTTTTGAACCACTTTGGTCATGGCTGCATCAGACAAATCGGCAGGGGAGAGGGTGGACTCCAAAAACCATCTGAGCACCATAAAACTGGTTGACCCACTAAATGAAGGTACTAAAAAGGCTGTTTGTTGTGTCTCCTCAAACTGATGAAGTATTTTGGATGAAAGACGAAATGTTTCAACACAAAGAGATATAAACAGAGAGAGAGAGATAAACAGAGATAGATAGATAGATAGATAGATAGATAGATAGATAGATAGATAGATAGATAGATAGATAGATAGATAGATAGATAGATAGATAGATAGATAGATAGATAGATAGATAGATAGATAGATGGATGGATGGATGGATGGATGGATGGATGTGGATGGATGGATGTGGATGGATGGATGGATGGATGGATGGATGGATGGATGGATGGATGGATGGATGGATGGATGGATGGATGGATGGATGGATGGATGGATGGATGGATGGATGGATGGATGGATGGATGGATGGATGGATGGATGGATGGATGGATGGATGGATGGATGGATGGATGGATGGATGGATGGATGGATGGATGGATGGATGGATGGATGGATGGATGGATGGATGGATAGATAGATAGATAGATAGATAGATAGATAGATAGATAGATAGATAGATAGATAGATAGATAGATAGATAGATAGATAGATAGATAGATAGATAGATAGATAGATAGATAGATAGATAGATAGATAGATAGATAGATAGATAGATAGATAGATAGATAGATAGATAGATAGATAGATAGATAGATAGATAGATAGATAGATAGATAGATAGATAGATAGATAGATAGATAGATAGATAGATAGATAGATAGATAGATAGATAGATAGATAGATAGATAGATAGATAGATAGATAGATAGATAGATAGATAGATAGATAGATAGATAGATAGATAGATAGATAGATAGATAGATAGATAGATAGATAGATAGATAGATAGATAGATAGATAGATAGATACGTAGATAGATAGATAGATAGATAGATAGATAGATAGATAGATAGATAGATAGATAGATAGATAGATAGATAGATAGATAGATAGATAGATAGATAGATAGATAGATAGATAGATAGATAGATAGATAGATAGATAGATAGATAGATAGATAGATAGATAGATAGATAGATAGATAGATAGATAGATAGATAGATAGATAGATAGATAGAATAGATAGATAGATAGATAGATAGATAGATAGATAGATAGACAGACAGACAGACAGATAGAACAGCTGAAATTAGCCGAAAGTAGCTGAAAAAGTGTAAATTTACACAAGGAAGCTGAAAGGAACTGAACCAGAACAAAATGTGAAAAGAGCAGTAAAAGGTTGTAAACAGATCTTTAGATTTGAAGGATGTAAAATGAGCTCAATTTATTTTCTATGAGCTTCAGTTCTGAACAGAAACATTCACATACTTGTACATAGAAAAGCCAATTCGTAAAGTTCTCTATCTAAGGAATCAGCAGACATGTTTAATATTCACTTCATTGCAGTATCTCATCCTGAGCAAGCACAATGGCAACAGTGGAAAGGAAAAACTCCCTTATAAAAGGAATAAGCCTCCAGCAGAACCAGGCTCAGGACAAGCAGCCATCTGCTGAAATGACAGAAAAAGCTAAATATTTTAAAAAGCTAAAGTTGCATCAATACCTAAAGTCAAAGCAGGATAGCCCTGAAAGAGACGTTTTTTTTTTTAAATATCTTGAAAACTGGATGACGAGAATCGCGACAAAAAAACCTATGGAAGAAAAATGGATCACAACAGTGTGAAGGCCTCATGAACATTCACAGTATTAGACAAAGTTCAGATTTTCATGAGGAAATGTTGACAATTTTATAAATTGTAGTGATGTCCCGAGCCGATCACATGATCGGAAATTGGTCCCGATCACGTGATTTCAGACTCGATTTGAATCGGGCGTTACACACCGATCAGGGATCGGATATATATGTGTATATTTATTCTAAACGCAAACGGGAATATTATATATATTAACTGTTAGTATGTTGTGTTACAGAGTCAAATTGTCTCGAAACAACACATGCACAATATTTTTGCAGCAGTGTCTGCCGTAAAGCAGTGACTGCCGTAAAAAAGAAGTAGAACACGGCATTAGCTTGAAGCGGAGGGAGCCATGTCTGTCGTGTGAAGATATTTTAAAGTGGATGACAAAGATATTGCGTTTGCAAACTGTGAGAGTCTGAAACCACGTGATTGGGACAGATTTCCGATCATGTGATCGGCTCGGGACATCCCTAATTAGCATTAAAGTTCAATATCGGACATACCATCAAAATAACTCGCAGATATAAAAGGCGCTGTTTTTGTATGACAACCCAGTGACAAGGATGCCTGCAGCTGCAGCACAAAGTGAGGACGTCACCTGATCTCACTGCGGAGAGAAAGAAGTCAAAACGTCAACGGTGTGAAGATTAATTTTTTCCTTTGCGAGGATGTTAGATTCTGAAGATTAATGGACTACGTTGAGCCTCGCTACATCGTTCCCAGTCTGAGATATCTTTCTGACGTAACGTTACCAGAGTTACAAGGCATCATTTCCGACGTCAGTGAGAAGCTAACAGCCGATAGCACGACTTGTTGGGTGAGTTTTACCACAGACATTTGGACGTCGTGTTAGCCCCGTTAGCATGATTAGCTTTACGGCACAATGGATAGACAAAAACTTAGATCTTAAAAAGTCTGTCCTTCATGCACAGGAGTGCAAAGGATCCCACACTGCAGCTGGAACCTGGAACAAGTCTCCACAAGTGAGACAGCATTGCAGGTGACTAATGCTAATAAATAACATTTAACGTTTTTCATTAAATGCAAGTTAAAGTGCTATGCATATCATATGGCTGTTACTGAATATATGTCACCAGCTCTTACAGCTGTTGCACAATTTTTGTAGCAAACAAGCCAAAATAAGAGAGAGGGCTATGTTCTGACAAAGGAGTATATAAAATATCAGTATCGGCATCGGTTATCGGCTAAATAAGTTTTAACATATCCGCATATCGGCCAAAAATCCAATATCATGCATCCCTAGCTAGCTGGCTTCCTTAGAGAATTTTACTGATTGGCTTTTCTATGTATGCGAATGTTTCTGTTTGTTGCCCTGAGACTTTGTTGTGAACTGGCGCTATATAAATAAATTGAATTGAAATTAAAGCATCATGCTCTGGATAAGAACATGTGATGACTTAAAACAAACCATTCTTACTTCAATGACTCCAGATGCAGGGAGCACCGACTGATCAAGCTGGATATTAAATCGATGGCGAGCACGGCACACACTGCTGTCTCTGTAGGAGAATACACACGTGAGGTTTTACCAAGGTTTTTTGTTACAAACACATTCATGAAAAAAAAACAAAAAAACACTTGAACTTTCATCAGCCAGCTTCAAACGCTGGACAAACTGGATCCTGGCTGTTCACTCCAAATCATCCACAAAGTTCAAGTTAGTTTCCTCACTGTACATTGTTCCCTTTAGGTGTCTGGCCTGAGGGTGGGTGGGGTCAGCCAGAGATGGAGAATATTTTGTAAGAGGAACAGTTCAAACTGTTTTATTACTTGGATAATTTAGTTGCAGTGGGCATCTTTTCTCGCGGCAGTGTTTTATTTAGGGTTTCTCAAAATGTTTTTATTTTCAAAGCTTCTTGATACAGATAATCTATTTTGAACTTCTGTTTTCACTGGGTTGCAACAAGTGAAGAATGTAGGACTGAGGGTTGCAACTCTAAATGTGGGGACAATGACAGGTAGAGAGCTGGCTGACATGATGCAGAGAAGGAAGGTAGATGTTTTATGTGTCCAGGAGACCAAGTGGAAGGGCAGAAAGGGTCTCAGCCTTGGAGCAGGGTTCAAACTGTTTTACTATGATGTGGATAAGAAGACAAATAGAAGCTGCATCATTTCAATATATTTCCGTGTTTAACATATCAAGTTTAGGCTTTATTTTGTTACTTTAACTGATTAAAGTAAGTAAAGATTGTATGGTCCATATGTAAATCAGCCATATAATACATTATTTATGTATTATTTTGAATAATAATTCAACATTCTTGCATGTTTACTTTTCTTCTGATTACCAGTATATGAATGTAAATTTATTTTTGATTTCTTTAACTTATGTATTTTCTTTTAATTTGTTTATTTAAGGATCCCCATTAGTTTCTACCGTAGTAGAACGTCATGATCTCAGCTCTCTACCACCTGCCAGCGCTCTTGGCCACGCCCATTTCTCTGCAGAGTGGAGATATGACACACTGCAGGAGGAAGCTTCTCCTGCAGCTGTTGGCTGCACACAGATGCAGCAGGTGCTAATTATTTAAGTATTATTTTGAATAATTAATTAAAAAAAATATTCCATGCCGATCGTGCGGCTCATCCATCAATCAGCCAGCTGTGTGATGTCCAATCTTACTTAAAAAAAACTGTGATACAGAGAGTTGGCAAAACTCGAACAGTGAAGTAGCGAGGGACTACTGGTGAATGTTTCTGCTCAGTGCCCTGAGATGACTTCTGTTGTGACTTGGCAAAACGTAAATAAACTGAACAGAAGTTCCATTTAAAACAGATTGTTTTAGAATCCTGGTTAAAAGTTTGATCATGTGCAGAATCCACTGGTCAGTAAACAAACCTGCAGAATCCAAAACTCTTCAGGTAGCTACAGAGGGCACGGTCCATCTTCTGGTCTTCACGGGCCTCATGGACCCCCTGAGCAAAGGCTACAAGTTCTGGGGGCAGCAGGGCGTTAGTTCGCTTCACGTAGCGCAGAACTCCAACAGCGTGGGAGGTGTTCCTCTCTGAAAGCAGCAGGACGGACCTGCAGAGCTGTGAGTCACCCTTTGGTTGATTCTGGGAGCAGACCATAGAGACAAAAAAAGACAGGAAACTTCATTTGTTTTTTCCCCATTAGTCAATACACTAATCAGTGTTTCCCCTAGATAACTTGCCATGGCAGGGCGCTCATCTCGATTTTTGTTGACGGGTGTGTGTGTGTGTGTGTGTGTGCATGCGGTTCAGTAAACGGGGCGCTCGGTTCTGTTGACGGGGCACCCCGCTTGTATAATGGTAGTGGAAGCACTAATAGTTCACATTTAACTGGCTCTTCATCAGAAATAGCTCATTGTTATAGCGTACAGAGAATGAACATGACTAAATCTGCTCAGAAATGTTCAAAGCATAATATGTCCTCTGAATGGAACCGCCCACCTCGCTATAAAGATCGGAGCATGTAAAAAAATTCATGAATGTTCATACGCGTTTCCATGTGACCAATTATATTCTGTAATATGGTAATGCCAGTACATCATTACCCCTATCCCACATTGTGACCTCCCCAGGACTGTTGTATCTAAAATGTACTTTAGTATTAAATGTTAATTACAGTAAATGTTAATGTGTTTAGAATATTCTTGGCATGCAGACACTTGAACATGCAACTAAACTCCTGCTAGCCGAGAGAGGGAACCACTACAGGAGCACACAGCCCGTTTGAGTCTGATTGTTTCTGCTGTTTTTGTTCTTGGGGTTGAACTTCATTAACACTAAAATATATTTATATGGCTAAGATTATAGCACGTTACTTTGATTTCCCATTGACTGTTGGGACGGTCATTGTCTGAGCTGTATTGCATTTTCTTTTCTGCTCAGGGACAGACATGCATCCCTATAATTGTCAACTCCATAGTTGGCATATTGTTTTATTCAGTCACCATTTTTCACTTTAAAATCCATCCCTACAGCCAACACTGATCTTCCACCTGACTGCTCAATTGAGCAACACAGCAACAACTAGAATGTGAATAAATGCACAAACAAGCAGTCAGTGAGTTCAGAGAAAACATCACTAGGGTGATCTTTTAGCAGCATGAATACTCTGATCATCTGAACAAAGTATGGCCCCAGCATATCTGGTTATTAGATAGTTAAATAAGCAGATGAACAAATAATCTCTTTATAAAGGAAAGAAGATTAAGTCAAGACTTACTGCTTCGCACATATTTCTGAAGTTTTCACTCATGCAGAAGAGTCTGTTGCCGAACACTTTGGGAGAGGTAGGAAATCCATAGTGGACGAGACAAGTTGCATCTCTGATACCAAGACACTTCAGGCAGTCATTGGTGGTAACTGCAAGTCACAGAACAAACAAGTGACAACAGCAAGGATCAATTTCAGTCCGACTACTGGTAGTTCTTGTGCTTAAGTTCAGAAGTTGGAACTGTACCCAGAATAACATGAGTGCCAGGACCAATGTCCTTCCCCCACTGCTCCATCACAAAATCAAACTGGTCAGTCAATCCTTCATGGGTCTTCAGACAGAAGGCTGATTTGTTGCTAACAGCCTGAAAAACAGGTAAGTCCAATAAATACTCAACTGGAAATAAAAAAACAAACACTTAACTTTGCTTATGAAATAGATAATTATAGAAAAGTCGAATACAGAAAAGCAAATTGAATGGATGAATGGAAAGCTAAATAAAAGATGCCAGTTCAAAAACCTTTGAGGACCCTGATCCCATTTCTTTAACCACATTTCTTTACATTTTATCAAAGTCAAAGTCAACTTTATTGTCAGAACTGCAATATGTACAGGACATACACAGGATTGAAATTGCGTTTCTCTCAGTCCCTCGGTGCAACAGTGAATTAAGAGTTTTTATTAATGATTTTCTGACTAAATGTTTATCAATTTTTATGTTAAGAGTTAATGCTTAATTCAACACTTGTGAGAAAAAACATTTTAGTTTAGTGTCAAGATGTTTCATTAAAGTCTTGAAGTGGGGGGTTTTGTGTGGCTTTGCTTCAAAGGTCCAGAGTTTCTTTGAATGATAAGGGGTCCCATCCTTCTCGAAAAACTGGTCTTTGATGGAATGAATGCATATCACCCATCTCACTTCAACCTTGGCAGTTCTTCTGAAAGGGAGTTAGGCAAATAATGTTTCCATGCATCTCACAGCCAAGTTTGTAAGATGTGTGTGCGCATTGATGACTTTTCTCTCGCCGAGAACAGAGCGGCTCCCCTGTTCAAAGTGTCAAAAGGTGAGAAAATACTGTAACTTGTTACACGTCAATGTTTTGAGATTGTGTGTATTTTAAGTTTTACTGTGGCGAGATTAAACAGACACTTTTAAATCTTAGCAGGAAACTTGTGTGCAGTCAGTACTGTGGCAGATTTAACTGACAATTATTTCTAGCAGGAGGACTGTTTGTATGTTTGAACATGTATGTTTTTACTTTTTCTGTCACAAGACTTCTTTAATAAATATTCATTATTTTTAATTAAGTCTGTTTGTTTTCTTCCAAACCAGTGAGTGTGCCCACCTTTCAAGAATCCAAAAAGATGATGAAACATTAACCATTTGGGTTGATCAATTATTTCATAAAACATTAATGGCGACGAGCGAGGATGGGATATCTTATCTTTATTTGTAAAGCACATTCCAAGGTGCTTAAAAAGATGGATGAAAGGGTACACACTGGCTGTTTGGAAGGAAAAAAGTTAAAGTGTGAAACTGTGTTCTTTGAAGCGGGTGGGATTCCCGTTATTTGTGAAGCAGGGTGTGATTCCCTTGTTGTTTTGGAAGCGGGTGAGAGATTCCCGCTGTTGAAGAGCTGATAAGTTGGATCAGCGGTTTTGGGGACGCCTTAAGCTGCTGACCGATTCTTTGAGCTGAAGTGTAACAGAAGATTTGAACCAGGGTGTAAAAACCCTTGATCAGTAGTTTCGTGAGAGCAGAAGGAAAGAAGATTTTGCCGGGGTTAGAAAAAAAAGATATACAGTATAACCCTTGTTGTTTATTTGAGATCAGTAACAGAAGTTTTGAATAAGCCCTGAAGAAGTCAGATGATAGGTGATTTATTCGCTGAAACATAAGTATATAATACCAGGGTTAAAAGAAAAAACCCTTGTTAGAGTTTTTGTAATGAGTTAGGTGATTTATTTTGATAGCTTTATCAGTTGAAGTTAAAAAGACTGGTGATTTCTTTTTCGAAGTAAAAAAAAAGAGGAACAAGCGCTTCTCTGTGTGTGTGTGCCTCTGCAGCTGAGGAGCGAAAAGAAGCAGGTCGTGGGCCAGTGAAGGTCGGTTAGACTACAGACGCGCTTCAGAGGAAGCTCAGAAGGAATAGAGCTTGTTAAGGAATTTCTGCAGATCAGAAAGTTGGAAGTTGTCCAAAAAGTTAGCAGGAGTGATTTGTTGGAGGAAGAACTACGAGGAAAGAAAAAGGAGTTATTGTTTAGAGGTATTGTGACATGATTTTGTAAATTTGAATATTTGTCAGAACATATATATCTTATATCATTGAGCTCTGGTCGTTTTTGCATAATAAATTATAAATATATTTAGGGCTGAAACAACGAATCGATAAAATCGATAAAAATCGATTTTTAAAAGTGTTGGCAACGAATTTCATCATCGATTCGTTGTGTCGCGCGATTATGCATCTTTCACGGCGCCGCGGAGCTGTTTTGTTCACCGGTAAAGCTTTTGTCAAAGCTGGCTGAGCCTGGCTGAATAAAGTTTGAAAAAAAAAAACTGCAGCGTCAGCGTGCTGCGCCTGCGCGTGTGTGTGGCTTCTGAACAGAGCGAGGAGGGAGGAGGAAACAGCAGAGACTGTTTTCAAAGTCTATTTTACAATGACCGACGCGACGCAGAGAAAACTGTAAATAAGTCCTACAACGTGTGGGAGTTCGACGCTTCATAGATAAAAAAGCTTTGAAAAGTGACGACGCGACACGAGATAACCACGCAGATGAAATGTAAACATGACGGGCTTCACCACGGTGTGAATGAAGGAAGATCAGCAGGTAATTCTTAACATATTTGTTCTGTTTCAAAGAGAGAAAACGTGATGTCAGTGTCTCTGGTAGCTGAAGCTGCTTGTTTCTTAGCTGTGACAGAGAATGTGTGTGTTTTTATTTTTAATGTAACGATACAAGCAGTGTTTAAATGTGTTTTATAAATAAATCTAACACAAAGATGGTGATAATTTAATGATTTAGCTTCAACTTTTAATTTGCTGGCAAAGTCTGAAGTCACTGCATTGTATGGAAGGATGAATTGCATTTAAACAGGAATTACAGTAATTTATTCATCTACTCAAGTGTGTGTAATTAGTATTTTATATTTGTGTGTGTGTGTGTGTGTGTGTGCTTGTGTGTTTAACCAAGTGAAACAAGGCATTTCTTGAGTTACTGTAAATTATGATATAATACATATAAACTCTCTCTCATTCCAGAAAACAACAATGACAGCCTTCATGATGGACAGACATCATGCACACCACCACAGCAAGCAGCAGAGACTGAAAGATCCTTACATGAACGTCACTGACATGAGGCCTCTGTCGATGGTTGAAGACGAAGACTTCACTTTTAACCCAGGTTACAATGATCCACACTTGTAATGGTAAATGGACTGTACTGTACTTATATAGCACCTTTCTATCTAATTGATACTCAAAGTGCTTTACATTGTTTATACTGTAGTAGTGTAAAGCACTACATGTCCTCATTTACCCATTCATACAGCACTCTACTAGATTACAAAGAACAAATCATTCTAAAGAGACTAATCAGAGCTTTAGCTCACA
Source organism: Garcialebias charrua (assembly GCA_038048925.1). NCBI lineage: Eukaryota > Metazoa > Chordata > Actinopteri > Cyprinodontiformes > Rivulidae > Garcialebias > Garcialebias charrua. Next base: position 5,816 of record JBBPBX010011623.1, on the reverse strand, counting down.
TTCATACACCAATGGGGCACAAACATGGGGTTCAGTGTCTTGCCCATGGACACTTAGGCATGTGACTGCTGGTGGATTCCAACCCCCAACTCTTGCATTGGAGGACGACTGCTCTAACAACTCAGCCACAGCTGCCCCATCCAGGTTAAAACAATCCACACCTTTAATCCAGGTTACACTTGTCCCTCAAAAACACATTTTACAAAGTAGCTACATTTTGTGCAGGTATAAATAATACATTTGTATATATGTTTGTGTACATTTATTTTTTATTGAAGCTGACTAACTTTATTTTTTAATTATTCAATATTTTACTAACAGAATAGTCAAGTAGCAACCTGTTTTTTGTGCGATTTGATATGTCAGTCAAATTTTGGAATAAAGAGGTGATAATTAAAACTTGTTTCCTTTTTTTTTTTTTTTTGCCGATTCATCGATGAATCGAAAAAATAATCGGCCGATTAATCGATTATTGAAATAATCGTTAGTTGCAGCCCTAAATATATTAAATTTTTATTCCAAGTTATGGTAGTTTTTTTCTCTGGGATACGCCCCTAAAAATCTGCGCATTTCCGCAAAACATCATCTTGACGTGACAACGGGAAGGCACGCTCCAACGTGCATTTAAATAATAATGGTGGAGCATGTCCTATCGCGTCTGAGATATCATTTTGAGACAGTAAATCTTCCAAAACTCTCATTAATAAACCCTCCCTGAATAAAAAAATTACAGATGTTACCTGATGGCGCAGACATAATTTAAAAATGCATACATAGCAACGTGTTTGCTCCGGGCTCTCGGCTAATATTTTTAGAAGCTATCTTGGCTAACAAGAGTCCCTGACACCGGTCACGTCTGAGATATATCATTTTAAGACAGTAAATCATCCAAAACTCTCATTAATATCCCTCCCCGAATAAAAAGAATTACCTGATCGGCAGACATAATTTAAAAATACATCATTAGCAACGTGTTTGCTCCGGGCACTCGGCTAATGTTTGTTAGCTGCTATGTCGGCTTATTACCGGTTGCGTCCGCGATATATCATTTTAAGACAGTAAATCATCCAAAACTCTCATTAATATCCCTCCCCGAATAAAAATAATTACCTGATGGCGCAGACATAATTTAAAAATACATCATTAGCAACGTGTTTGCTCCGGGCACTCGGCTAATGTTTGTTAGCTGCTATGTCGGCTTATTACCGGTTGCGTCAGCGATATATCATTTTAAGACAGTAAATCATCCAAAACTCTCATTAATATCCCTCCCCGAATAGAAGGAAACTACAGATGTTACCTGATGGTGCAGACATAATTTAAAAATACATCATTAGCAACGTGGCCTGTGTTAGCTATCTGATTCGGCTAGCTTGTTAGCAGCGAACAAACATAATCTGCCGTGATAATTGGCTTTATACACTCAAAGTGTATAAAGTAAAACAACATGAACTCACGTAAAATAAATAGTTTATAATCTAAAACACTACACACCTCCGATTATGTTTACACAAAGACTTACTCATCTCCTGGACAGTCTTCCGATGGTCCCTGCGTTGTTTCGACATGGTAGCTCCTGTGGGACTTTCTTCTGTAGATTTTCTTTTAAAAATAGTAGGAATAGCATCCGGTTTTAAAAGTCTTCTGAATCTTAATGGTAATCCTAAAGATTCTTTTATACCAGGTGCTGAAAACAATCGGCAGTGAAATGGTCGCTGCAGACATAGGACTCCTGGAACCCACCGGTCTTTGTCTGGTCCATTCTTGACAAAGTTTGTCATCTTTTGGAAATTTGTGAAGGCTCACTTGTTCACTGCTGATATTAGAACACACAAATGCACTACAACGTGACGGCATTTTTCAAGTTACACAAATAAAAGGCGATCCTTCAGGAAATGAATCTGTATGGCAAGCAGTTAACACACCTAATAAACGGGCAAGGCTCTGCCTTCTGCCCGTTGTGACGTTGATGACTGGTGACGACGACTGGTGATGACGTATTGCGGAAATGCGCGGAATTTCAGGGGCGTATCCCAGCAAATACCAGAGAAAAATTTAGCATAATTTCGAATAAAATTTTAATATGTTTATAATTTATTATGCAAAAACGACCAGAGCTCAATGATATAAGATATATATGTTCTGACAAATATTCAAATTTACAAAATCATGTCACAATACCTTTAAGTTCATAGGCGCATGCATGAGAAGGAAAGTGTCAGGGTGTGCACATGCAAGTGTGTTTTGGGTGCAGAGTTGGTCAGTTGTAGTGAGAAACGCATGAGGAAGAGTGTGTATCATCTGCCATGAGTAATGTGTGGTGCGTTTGGAGCGTTTGGGACGAGGGATAGCAGGGTGTGTGCGCGGAGCTGCTCCCTCTGTCCGGGTTTGTGTGTGAGTAGAAGCGGGGTGTGACAGCCCCTGTCATATGTGTAAAAGGAATGCACGTGTGTAGCAGCTTCCGTTCCCTCTGCTGTGAGTGGAAATGTGGGGAGACGAGGGTCAATCTGTGAACGTGGTGAGACAGCAGCAGTCTGACTTAGATTTAGAAGTTGATAATGGAGGAACAGCTTATCTCCAGAACAGGGAGGAAGCTGCAGCTCTGTGAAGGATGAGAGTGATGAGACAACATATGGTTCGCAGGCCAGGAGACGGTCCTTGTTTGATGTTTTTTATTTTTTTATTTTTATTTTTTTAGTTGGGCTGCTCGCTTAAGGGAAAGGAGCAGAACCGTTTGTGAGGGAGCTAAGATGTGTGTGAGAGGAATAAAAAAAAGAGTCACTGCGGTTGACAGTGAATTAAAAAAAAGGAAGAGGGGTTTTAAGTTTTTTTTTTCCCTTTCTCTCTCCTCCAAGTTTAAGGAATGAACCTTTTATCTAAAAAAAATCACTAATTTTTGTCATTCTATCTCAGTCTTTTGCTTTTTTCCAAAGCTTGATGTCGTGGTGTGTCGTTGTCTGTCTGATGGGACGGACTGAGGTCGCGCAGAGGACGACGGGGAGGAAAGCGCCTGAGGGTGGCGGCTTGTGTCTGCTGGGACAACAGAGGTGGGCCCTGAGGATGACCAACTCCTGAGAGAGGCTCCTGAAGGGTGGTGGCTTGTCGTGCTGGGTCGCTTCATCGCTGCTGCAGAGCTGCTGCCTGCCAGCATACCTGAGGATGGGTGTTCGTGCTCATCTGTGATGTGGTGCTGATGACCACACCTCTGAAAAACGAGACGTGTCCTGATGAGGACAGTTGGGGCTCTTTGCCACGAGATGAACAGACAGGACGGCTTCAAATGTCCTGTAGGTCGGTCCTGCTGGTAACAAGTGTGGGCAGAGCGTGGGCAGAGCAGTGGTGTCCGGCGCGTGTAACGTTCCAGTGCAACGACCTTGTGCATCGACCTTTAAGGTGTGCGAGTTGTTCCAGAGGGTGGAGCCACGATCGTGAAGTGCTAGTTTGGGAACATTTTCATTTTTTATTGTTCTTTGAGTTTTTATTTTGTTTTATTTTACCTGAAGTAATAAAATAAATGATGATTAATTTGAGATGACATGCATATATACAGATATGTGCTACAAACAGGAATTGGTTTTATCTGGACAGTAAAATCGTCCTCAGAAAATACTTAGGTGTTCTTTATTTTTATTTTTCTGGGTGGATGTGTCGTACACTCGTGGGAATTGACTAATTGGCAATTTCTGCCTTTTTCTGGCAGTCTCCATTGATTTTGGGTCCCTTCTGATGCGCAAGGAACGGATCCGATCCATGGTGCCGAAACTGGTGATTGAGTTTGTAAGTCTGGCTGTTTGATTTCAAGGCGTTCACATGTGTTGAACAGGAGAAGGTTTATACATAAAGTTTTACAGTGGTTTAAACTAATAAAGTGAGTTACATATGGTTTAAAACTAATAAAATGAGAATGTGCAGTATCCCTCCTTACTTTTGTATTTTAGTGCTTTGTTTTGTAGGAAGGATCATATAATTAGATTAGTTTGTAACACTGTCTTAGAAATGTCCCATGAGGTAACAGGGAAAATTTCAAAATTAGTCAGAATATCAGAGGATGGGATGAATTAAGAGTTTTTATTAATGATTTTCTGACTAAATGTTTATCAATTTTTATGTTAAGAGTTAATGCTTAATTCAACACTTGTGAGAAAAAACATTTTAGTTTAGTGTCAAGATGTTTCATTAAAGTCTTGAAGTGGGGGGTTTTGTGTGGCTTTGCTTCAAAGGTCCAGAGTTTCTTTGAATGATAAGGGGTCCCATCCTTCTCGAAAAACTGGTCTTTGATGGAATGAATGCATATCACCCATCTCACTTCAACCTTGGCAGTTCTTCTGAAAGGGAGTTAGGCAAATAATGTTTCCATGCATCTCACAGCCAAGTTTGTAAGATGTGTAAAATGTTGATGAGCACAGCTCAGCAATTAAGGGCAGGCTGACATTGTGGCTGATAGATGAAACAGAAAGCTTTTGACTATCTTGAAAAACAAAGTTTGATTGAAAACATATTTGATGGGAGTGAATGCTCACAACGGTATAAATAGAGAAGCGCTCGGATAAACAATTTGGAGTCAACCGTGGGTTTGATCAACGCCCGGTGTGCGCATTGATGACTTTTCTCTCGCCGAGAACAGAGCGGCTCCCCTGTTCAAAGTGTCAAAAGGTGAGAAAATACTGTAACTTGTTACACGTCAATGTTTTGAGATTGTGTGTATTTTAAGTTTTACTGTGGCGAGATTAAACAGACACTTTTAAATCTTAGCAGGAAACTTGTGTGCAGTCAGTACTGTGGCAGATTTAACTGACAATTATTTCTAGCAGGAGGACTGTTTGTATGTTTGAACATGTATGTTTTTACTTTTTCTGTCACAAGACTTCTTTAATAAATATCCATTATTTTTAATTAAGTCTGTTTGTTTTCTTCCAAACCAGTGAGTGTGCCCACCTTTCAAGAATCCAAAAAGATGATGAAACATTAACCATTTGGGTTGATCAATTATTTCATAAAACAAACAGTAACCATCTAAACACTAAAACACTAAAACGTTTAATACACATAAGCATAAAATAATAAAAGTGTAACACTGTCCTGAGTTTTTGCATAGTAGTATAAAAGTATGAAAATTTACACCAACACTAAAACTAAAACACTAAACATTTAATGAACATAAGCATAAAATGAAATAATAAAAGTGTGATACTGCCCTGAGTTTTTGCATAGTAGTATAAAAAATATATAAAAAGTATATCTATAAAATAAACTGAAGGTAATAATAATAATAATAATAATGAATTCCATTTATAATGCACTTTTCATTAATAAAAATCTCAAAGTGCTACAAAGTGTAACAAAGCAAAGATCAAAATAAAACAAGTGATAAAATCAAGTAAAATCAATAATGATATCAGCTAAGATCAAAGATAAAATCATGTGGAGGCAGAATAGGCTTGCTTAAAAAGAAAGGTCTTTATGCTGCTTTTAAAGTCAACCAGTGACTGTGGAGCTCTCAGGTCGTCAGGGAGGGAGTTCCACAGGCGGGGGGCAGCCACACAGAATGCTCGGTCTCCCATGGTCCTCAATTTGGTCCGAGGAATATGAAGGAAATTACTGTTCTGTGATCGTAGAGACCGGGTGGATGAATATGGTGCAAGAATGTCCTTTAGATAGTCAGGTGAAGTGCCGTGCAAGCATTGATGGGTAATGAGAGCAGTTTTGTACTGAATTCTGTAGGTGACAGGAAGCCAATGGAGGTTATGGAGAATGGGTGTAATATGTTCAAATTTACGAACTCTCAACAGAATCCTTGCTGCACTGTTTTGAATGTA